>JAGVVM010011635.1:0-11213 GCA_019149425.1 Psidium friedrichsthalianum
TCAACCACATAATCAAAATCTCAATATTATTTTGAATACGAACCGGGCACCAATATTTGAATAGTAATATAATATTGCTCGGGCCCTATTTTGCATAAAATGCTCCAAAAACCCATTTTTCGGTACTCGATCCACACGAGACCCACAAAACATGTCATTCTCAAATCAAAATTTAATTGGACAGCACGTGAACAGTGTTCGTGGGTCGTGAACAGTAAATAGGGCACTATTTGGCCCTTTTCGCATAAAATGGGCCAAAAATGCATTTTTCAGTACCCGAACCTCGCGGGACCCACACCAACCACCTCAACAGCCTTATTCAAACACGGACAGCATCCTTTCACCAATCCATAGCATATTCACAGCCCACAGAATATATTTGCACAAATACGCCAATTCCGGCTATTTTTCGTAAACCGATTTACCTCGAATCGGACCCTAGAGCTAGTCCATGGCATGTCCAATATTCCAATCGAGAAATAGAGGTTAACTTACCTAAACGAAGTCAAAAAGGGCTGAGGATGCGGCGATGACCGGCGGTAACGACGACACAGGGGATTCCGGCGGATTTAAGTTCGAACCCGGGCTGTTCAAGGGCTGAATGAGTTGGTTCACAAGCTGGAATCAATGTTTTCACATGGAAATGAGCTCTAGGGGTCGCTGGGGTCAACATATATTATATGAACCCTATATGAAATTCGGGTAACAAAAGACTGGTTCGTCGACCAAAATGTCAAAGACGATTTGAAAGGCCAAACGACCTCCGATCGAAGTGATTCAAGTTGGAATAGAACCACAAGACATGAACTACACATACCCAAAAATTGCGACGATCCAACGGTCGGATTTCCGTCGGTGGCCGATTGAAGTTGAGTCCAGAAAACTGGAATTCAGCAGGGAGAGGGAGAGAATCCGAATTTAGAGAGAGAGAAGAGAGAGAGGTCTGCTGAAATAATGGAGGAGAGAGAGAGTGGTTTGATAATAAATATCCTAGAGATAATTATTGAAAATCACTATTCACTGAAAGCGACATAAGGCTGAACGAATTGACTGATTTTTGGACTACCAGTGAAATTTGGACTGATAAAGCTTGGGCGTCAATTATTTTCGGTCAAAGCTGGTCATATTGGTCAAAAAGATGATCGACGAGACATTTCTCGAATTCGTGAAATTTCAGGACCGGGTGGGACTCAATCAATGCTGATTTGGCTCAATCGCGATCGAAAATAACTCCGGATTTCGTCGTAAAATTTTCTAGCCTCTCTAAAAACATTCTTACCCTCATGCCATGGATTCTAGTACAAGACGGGAGCGAGATGGCAATTTTCAATTTTGCCCTTCCTCTAAACACTCTGAAGTCAAACTGCCAATTTCACGCCTTTCAAGGCGATGTCCAAATTTTGTCTCTCAATCCTCGAAAATCTAATATTATTTATCTTACAGACAATCGAAATTCAGGATGTCACAGCTCAACACCATATCAAATCTCCGATGTCAGACTTTTCTATCACAACTCACATGTGTATCCTAACAATCACCCCCTCACACTTGATAACAATTTTATTTTTCTGTTTTTCTATGCTCGAGAATAGGGTTAGAAAAGAAATTTGCTTGGTAATCCAATTTCATTTTTCTTTTTTTGAAATAAATTTTTTGTCCAAAAATACATTGGAACAAAAAAAGAAGTAGATTTTTTTCTAATTTTTCTATTTTTGAAACAAAAATAGAAATAAAAATTCTTCTTATTGCTCACTTCTTCTCTTTTGCAAGCGCTATCTCTTGCGTTCCCATCACTGGCCGCCAGTCGTTATCTCAAGCCCGATGTTTGGTAATATCAAACATATTTTTCTGGTCAGAAAGATATTGAGGGATTAGAAAAAAGAGAAAAAAAAACATTTGCTTTCTGGAAATAATTTCCGAAATAGACAGTTTTCTGAGTTGCAGCATGAAGTGAGCAACGTCCCCACATCGAAAGAAGACAGTTTTCCGCGTTGGAGAACGAAAGCAACAGGTTTGACATTTTCGGGTTTCCGTACCTAATCAGTTCCTGGTGTTCCATCATTTCAATGTCAATTTCCTTTTGCTCGTCTCTACTGAGCAGTGAGTGGGGCACGCGGGTGCTTCAGTTGTGGACGAGGTTTAATTTTTCCTTCTTATTTTATGATGGAAAATGATGGTTCAACTACCTACTTTCACTTGATATCCGCGGAAGCGAGATCATGGTGTGGATAGAGATGAGCAAGATGGACCAACCAAATTAAGAAACTCCTAGACCGGATAGATTGGTGCAATCCAATTCTCGGTTCTCTAAAATTGAAATTGGTAATTTTATATTTGGTTTCCGGTTCCAAGGGAAACAAGGCTATTTTTATTTATTTATTATTTCTTAAATGTATACCTAATAATCCATAAATTATACCTTAAATTTCTAAAACACAAACCTAATTTTAATTAATATACTAAAATAATGCCTTTTTTGCTCATTCCTACTAATAATCCACCGGCTCCATTGGATTGCCCGAAAATCGAATCGGATCGGACGGTCTGGTTCTTAGTTCTTGAGTGGGACTAGACCGGGAATCAATGATCTTTAGTTAGGATGAGCAATACAGACTTTATTTTCGATGTCATTTTAGTGATTGCATAGTTAGATTCATATAGTTAAAGTTGCACACCATGTTAGAATAGCTTATTTTTCTTTATTAGTAAGTAGAATTAGGTCATATTGCATGTCATGTTAAATTGGTACCGTATATATATAATTTAGAAGTAAGACTGTATTACGTGCATTGCATATAGTTTAACTTTCATTTAAAAGAAAACCCCCCAAAAAGGAATAGATTAGAATTGCATAATTATCTAGGAATCCTGTTTAGGGCATGCATATCTTCTTAATGAATATTTTGCATCAATTGGGAAATTAATTTTAATAAGGTTTTGTTTTCCATGCTTGACGTATTTCAGTTCTTACCATATTATAGCAATTGATTTACATGCTTTCAATATTGATTGTTAAATTATTGGTTGCGCACCCCACATGATGGCTCCTGCGTGTTAGTGGTTTAGGCTTAAAATCAACCAAGATTGATTGCAATAACTTTGAAATGATCGATTGCAATATCTTTGAAAATAAAAAGAAAAATTTACAAAAGGACGTTGGATAAATCTAGCATAATCAAGTGACGTATCCATGAATATGTGATTCATAGAAGTAAAGTATTCTCCCACACTTTACTTAGGTGTCTAATCAACCTATTAATAACCATTTAGTGGCGACTCATGAATAAAGTGATTTGGAAATTAAAATTGACCCGAAAGTTGCAATTAGTAGGGCATGAGATTGTCCATGCTAAGTGAACTTAGCGATCCATTTGCTTTCGTTTGGATGATTCACCTCTAGTAAGGTCGCAATATACTACTCTTGTTGTGACTGAAATTTGAATAGAACATTTGCTTTCAATTTAATACAATAACACAATCTTCCCTAGATAATCTGTGAATTCTGGCTAACGTAGAAAAAATTATTAAAAAGAAGTAGAATTTTCCTAGTTTTTATTTATTTATTTTTAAACAAAATAGAAATAAAAATTCTTCTTACTACTAACTTCTTCTCTCTTACGGGCGGTCTCCCTATCACTTGCGTTCCTATCCCTGGGCGCCAGTCACCGTCTCAAGCCCGATGGACGGTAATATCAAATATATTTTTCTGCTCAGAAACTTAATGAGGGATTAGAAAAAGAAAAGGAAAACATTTGCTTTCTAGAAATAGTTTCCGAAATAGACAGTTTTCTGAGTTGCAGCATAAAGTGAGTAACGTCCCCACTTCGAAAGAAAGTTTTCTGGGTTGCAGCATAAAGTGAGGCAATGAAGAGCCGAAAGCTGGAGAACGGAAGCAGCAGGTTTGACATTTTGGGGTTTCCGTACCTAATCAGTTCCTCGTGTTCCATCATTTCAATGTCATTTTCCTTCTGCTCGTCTCAACCGAGCAGTGCGTGGAGCACGCGGGTGCTTTAGTTGTGGACGAGGTTTATTTTTTTTTTCTTTCTTATTTCATGATGGAAATGATGGTTAAATTACCCACTTTCACTTGATATCCACAGAAGCGAGATCATGGTGTGGATAGAGATGAGCAAGATGGACCCATCAAATTAGGAAACTCCTAGACCGGATAGATTGGTGCAATCCAATTCTCGGTTCTATAAAATTTGAACTGGTAATTTTATATTCGATTCCCGGTTCCAAGGGAAACAAGGCTATTTTTATTTATTTATTTATTTCTTAAATGTATACCTAATAATCCATAAATTATATTTTAAATTTCTAAAACACAAACCTAATTTTAATTAATATACCAAAAATAAAGCCTTTTTTGCTAATTCCTACTAATAATCCACCAGTTCCATTGGATTGCCCGAAAATCGAATCGGATCAGACGGTCTGGTTCTTAGTTCTTGAGTGGGACTAGACCGGGAATCAATGATCCTTAGTTAGGATGAGCAATACGGACTTTATTTTCGATGTCATTTTAGTGATTGCATAGTTAGATTCGTATAGTTTTAAGTTGCATACCATGTTAGAATAGCTTATTTTTTCTTTATTAGTAAGTAGAATTAGGTCATATTGCATGTCATGTTAAATTGGTACCGTGTGGTGTGTGTGTATATATATATATATATATATATATAATTTAGAAGTAAGATTGCATTACGTGCATTGCATATAGTTTAACTTTCATTTAAAAAGAAAACCCCCAAAAAGAATAGACTAGAATTGCATAATTGTCTAGGAATCCTGTTCAGGGCATGCATATCTTCTTAATGAATATTTTGCATCAATTTGGAAATTAATTTTAATAAGGTTTTGTTTTCCACGCTTGACGTATTTCAGTTCTTACCATATTATAGCAATTTATTTGCATGCTTTCAATATTTGATTGTTAAATTATTGGTTGTGCACCCCCACATGATGACTCATGTGTGTTAGTGGTTTAGGCTTAAAATCAACCAAGATCAATTGCAATAACTTTGAAATGATCAACTGCAATATCTTTGAAAATAAAAAGAAAAATTAACAAAAGGACGTTAGATAAATCTAGCATAATTAAGTCACATATCCATGAATATGTGGTTCATAGAAGTAA
Source organism: Psidium friedrichsthalianum (assembly GCA_019149425.1). Taxonomy (NCBI): domain Eukaryota; kingdom Viridiplantae; phylum Streptophyta; class Magnoliopsida; order Myrtales; family Myrtaceae; genus Psidium; species Psidium friedrichsthalianum. The sequence goes on from JAGVVM010011635.1 coordinate 5,141, forward strand.
AGTATTTTCCCACACTTTACTTAGGTGTCTAATCAACCTATTAATAACCATTTAGTGGCGATTCATGAATGAAGTGATTTGCAAATTAAAATTGACCCGAAAGTTGCGATTAGTAGGGCATGAGAGTGTTCGTGCTAAGTGAACTTAGCAATCCATTTTGTAACATCCCGAATTTCGGAGGTTTATAAGTTGAAATAAGTTGGATTTTGGGATTAGAATATAAATGTTGGACATCGTCTTGAAAGGCTCGAAAATTAGCCGATTGGTTTCGGAGTGCCGAGAAGAAAGGCAAAATATTGAAAGTGACCGTTTTGCCCCCGGCTTGACCTAGACTCTTTGGCTAGAGAGTGTTAGTAATTTTAGCAAGACTAGAAAATTTGTTCGGTGGTATTCCGAGTTATTTTCCGATCGCGATTGAGCCAAATCTGCACCGATTGAGTCCCACCCGGTCCTGAAATTTCACGAATTTCGAGAAATGTCTCGTTGGTCATCTTTTTGACCAATTTGACCAGCTTTGACCGAAAATAATTGAGGCCCAAGCTTTATCAGTCCAAATTTCACTGATAGTCCAAAAATCAATCAATTCGTTTAGCCTTATGTCGCTTTCGGTGAATAGTCACCGGCAATAATTATCCCTACGATATTTATTGTCAAACCACTCTCTCTCCTCCAAAATATCCAGCAGATTCTCTCTCTCCTCTCTCTCTCTCTAAATTCGGATCTCTCTCTTTCTCGCGGCCCAGTTTTCTCGCCTCAACTTCAACCGGCCGCCGACGGAAATCCGACCGTTGGATCATCGCGATTTTTGGGTATGTTGTAGTTCAATGTCTTGTGGTTCTATTCCAACTTGAATCACTTTGATCGGAGGTCGTTTGACCTTCCAAATATACTTCGCCGTTTCGGTCGATGAACTAGTCTTTTGTTACCCGAATTTCATATAGGGCTCATATTGATATATATATGAAATTCGGGTAACAAAAGACTATCGACATCGGCGAAAATATATTTTCAAGGTCGACCTCCCGATCAAAGTGATTCAAGTTGGAATAGAACCACAAGACATGAACTACAACATACCCAAAAATCGCGATGATCCAACGGTCGGATTTCCGTCGGCGGCCGTTGAAGTTGAGGCGAGAAAACTGGGCCGCGAGAAAGAGAGAGATCCGAATTTAGAGAGAGAGAGAGGAGAGAGAGAATCTGCTGGATATTTTGGAGGAGAGAGAGTGGTTTGACAATAAATATCGTAGGGATAATTATTGCCGGTGACTATTCACCGAAAGCGACATAAGGCTAAACGAATTGATTGATTTTTGGACTATCAGTGAAATTTGGACTGATAAAGCTTGGATTATTTTCGGTCAAAGCTGGTCAAATTGGTCAAAAAGATGACCAACGAGACATTTCTCGAAATTCGAAATTTCAGGACCGGGTGGGACTCAATCGGTGCAGATTTGGCTCAATCGCGATCGGAAAATAACTCGGAATACCACCGAACAATTTTCTAGTCTTGCTAAAATTACTAACACTCTCTAGCCAAAGAGTCTAGGTCAAGCCGGGGGCAAAACGGTCACTTTCAATATTTTGCCTTTCTTCTCGGCACTCCGAAACCAATCGGCTAATTTTCGAGCCTTTCAAGACGATGTCCAACATTTATATTCTAATCCCAAAATCCAACTTATTTCAACTTATAAACCTCCGAAATTCGGGATGTTACAAAATGGATTGCTAAGTTCACTTAGCACGAACACTCTCATGCCCTACTAATCGCAACTTTCGGGTCAATTTAATTTGCAAATCACTTCATTCATGAATCGCCACTAAATGGTTTAATAGGTTGATTAGACACCTAAGTAAAGTGTGGAAAATACTTTACTTCTATGAACCACATATTCATGGATATGTGACTTAATTATGCTAGATTTATCTAACGTCCTTTTGTTAATTTTTCTTTTTATTTTCAAAGATATTGCAGTTGATCATTTCAAAGTTATTGCAATTGATCTTGGTTGATTTTAAGCCTAAACCACTAACACACATGAGTCATCATGTGGGGGTGCACAACCAATAATTTAACAATCAAATATTGAAAGCATGCAAATAAATTGCTATAATATGGTAAGAACTGAAATACGTCAAGCGTGGAAAACAAAACCTTATTAAAATTAATTTCCAAATTGATGCAAAATATTCATTAAGAAGATATGCATGCCCTGAACAGGATTCCTAGACAATTATGCAATTCTAGTCTATTCTTTTTGGGGGTTTTCTTTTTAAATGAAAGTTAAACTATATGCAATGCACGTAATGCAATCTTACTTCTAAATTATATATATATATATATATATATATACACACACACCACACGGTACCAATTTAACATGACATGCAATATGACCTAATTCTACTTACTAATAAAGAAAAATAAGCTATTCTAACATGGTATGCAACTTAAACTATACGAATCTAACTATGCAATCACTAAAATGACATCGAAAATAAAGTCCGTATTGCTCATCCTAACTAAGGATCATTGATTCCCGGTCTAGTCCCACTCAAGAACTAAGAACCAGACCGTCTGATCCGATTCGATTTTCGGGCAATCCAATGGAACTGGTGGATTATTAGTAGGAATTAGCAAAAAAGGCTTTATTTTTGGTATATTAATTAAAATTAGGTTTGTGTTTTAGAAATTTAAATATAATTTATGGATTATTAGGTATACATTTAAGAAATAAATAAATAAATAAAAATAGCCTTGTTTCCCTTGGAACCGGAATCGAATATAAAATTACCAGTTCAAATTTTATAGAACCGAGAATTGGATTGCACCAATCTATCCGGTCTAGGAGTTTCCTAATTTGATGGGTCCATCTTGCTCATCTCTATCCACACCATGATCTCGCTTCTGTGGATATCAAGTGAAAGTGGGTAATTTAACCATCATTTTCCATCATGAAATAAGAAAGAAAAAAAAAATTAAACCTCGTCCACAACTAAAGCACCCGCGTGCTCCACGCACTGCTCGGTTGAGACGAGCAGAAGGAAAATGACATTGAAATGATGGAACACGAGGAACTGATTAGGTACGGAAACCCCAAAATGTCAAACCTGCTGCTTCCGTTCTCCAGCTTTCGGCTCTTCATTGCCTCACTTTATGCTGCAACCCAGAAAACTTTCTTTCGAAGTGGGGACGTTACTCACTTTATGCTGCAACTCAGAAAACTGTCTATTTCGGAAACTATTTCTAGAAAGCAAATGTTTTCCTTTTCTTTTCTAATCCCTCATTAAGTTTCTGAGCAGAAAAATATATTTGATATTACCGTCCATCGGGCTTGAGACGGTGACTGGCGCCCAGGGATAGGAACGCAAGTGATAGGGAGACCGCCCGTAAGAGAGAAGAAGTTAGTAGTAAGAAGAATTTTTATTTCTATTTTTGTTTTAAAAATAAATAAATAAAAACTAGGAAAATTCTACTTCTTTTTAATAATTTTTTCTACGTTAGCCAGAATTCACAGATTATCTAGGGAAGATTGTGTTATTGTATTAAAATTGAAAGCAAATGTTCTATTCAAATTTCAGTCACAACAAGAGTAGTATATTGCGACCTTACTAGAGGTGAATCATCCAAACGAAAGCAAATGGATCGCTAAGTTCACTTAGCATGGACAATCTCATGCCCTACTAATTGCAACTTTCGGGTCAATTTTAATTTCCAAATCACTTTATTCATGAGTCGCCACTAAATGGTTATTAATAGGTTGATTAGACACCTAAGTAAGTGTGGGAGAATACTTTACTTCTATGAATCACATATTCATGGATACGTCACTTGATTATGCTAGATTTATCCAACGTCCTTTTGTAAATTTTTCTTTTTATTTTCAAAGATATTGCAATCGATCATTTCAAAGTTATTGCAATCAATCTTGGTTGATTTTAAGCCTAAACCACTAACACGCAGGAGCCATCATGTGGGGTGCGCAACCAATAATTTAACAATCAATATTGAAAGCATGTAAATCAATTGCTATAATATGGTAAGAACTGAAATACGTCAAGCATGGAAAACAAAACCTTATTAAAATTAATTTCCCAATTGATGCAAAATATTCATTAAGAAGATATGCATGCCCTAAACAGGATTCCTAGATAATTATGCAATTCTAATCTATTCCTTTTTTGGGGGTTTTCTTTTTAAATGAAAGTTAAACTATATGCAATGCACGTAATACAGTCTTACTTCTAAATTATATATATACGGTACCAATTTAACATGACATGCAATATGACCTAATTCTACTTACTAATAAAGAAAAATAAGCTATTCTAACATGGTGTGCAACTTTAACTATATGAATCTAACTATGCAATCACTAAAATGACATCGAAAATAAAGTCTGTATTGCTCATCCTAACTAAAGATCATTGATTCCGGTCTAGTCCCACTCAAGAACTAAGAACCAGACCGTCCGATCCGATTCGATTTTCGGGCAATCCAATGGAGCCGGTGGATTATTAGTAGGAATGAGCAAAAAAGGCATTATTTTTAGTATATTAATTAAAATTAGGTTTGTGTTTTAGAAATTTAAGGTATAATTTATGGATTATTAGGTATACATTTAAGAAATAATAAATAAATAAAAATAGCCTTGTTTCCCTTGGAACCGGAAACCAAATATAAATTACCAATTTCAATTTTAGAGAACCGAGAATTGGATTGCACCAATCTATCCGGTCTAGGAGTTTCTTAATTTGGTTGGTCCATCTTGCTCATCTCTATCCACACCATGATCTCGCTTCCGCGGATATCAAGTGAAAGTAGGTAGTTGAACCATCATTTTCCATCATAAAATAAGAAGGAAAAATTAAACCTCGTCCACAACTGAAGCACCCGCGTGCCCCACTCACTGCTCAGTAGAGACGAGCAAAAGGAAATTGACATTGAAATGATGGAACACCAGGAACTGATTAGGTACGGAAACCCGAAAATGTCAAACCTGTTGCTTTCGTTCTCCAACGCGGAAAACTGTCTTCTTTCGATGTGGGGACGTTGCTCACTTCATGCTGCAACTCAGAAAACTGTCTATTTCGGAAATTATTTCCAGAAAGCAAATGTTTTTTTTTCTCTTTTTTCTAATCCCTCAATATCTTTCTGACCAGAAAAATATGTTTGATATTACCAAACATCGGGCTTGAGATAACGACTGGCGGCCAGTGATGGGAACGCAAGAGATAGCGCTTGCAAAAGAGAAGAAGTGAGCAATAAGAAGAATTTTTATTTCTATTTTTGTTTCAAAAATAGAAAAATTAGAAAAAAATCTACTTCTTTTTTTTTCCAATGTATTTTTGGACAAAAAATTTATTTCAAAAAAGAAAAATGAAATTGGATTACCAAGCAAATTTCTTTTCTAACCCTATTCTCGAGCATAGAAAAACAGAAAAATAAAATTGTTATCAAGTGTGAGGGGGTGATTGTTAGGATACACATGTGAGTTGTGATAGAAAAGTCTGACATCGGAGATTTGATATGGTGTTGAGCTGTGACATCCTGAATTTCGATTGTCTGTAAGATAAATAATATTAGATTTTCGAGGATTGAGAGACAAATTTGGACATCGCCTTGAAAGGCGTGAAATTGGCAGTTTGACTTCAGAGTGTTTAGAGGAAGGGCAAATTGAAAATTGCCATCTCGCTCCCGTCTTGTACTAGAATCCATGGCATGAGGGTAAGAATGTTTTAGAGAGGCTAGAAAAATTTACGACGAAATCCGGAGTTATTTTTCGATCGCGATTGAGCCAAATCAGCATTGATTGAGTCCCACCCGGTCCTGAAATTTCACGAATTTCGAGAAATGTCTCGTCGATCATCTTTTTGACCAATATGACCAGCTTTGACCGAAAATAATTGACGCCCAAGCTTTATCAGTCCAAATTTCACTGGTAGTCCAAAAATCAGTCAATTCGTTCAGCCTTATGTCGCTTTCAGTGAATAGTGATTTTCAATAATTATCTCTAGGATATTTATTATCAAACCACTCTCTCTCTCCTCCATTATTTCAGCAGACTCTCTT
>JAGVVM010011636.1:0-13102 GCA_019149425.1 Psidium friedrichsthalianum
AAGGGAAACGGGCCATTTCAACTGGCCAATCTATTTTGATTATTTCCCTTCCTGATCTTTTCAAAATGACGATTTTACCCATTGTAGGCAAATTGTCTTAAACATTCCAGAAAAACTTTAGAAAAGCCCAAGAAATAAGAAACAAGCCATTTTGACTGGTCAACTCCTATTTTTGCTGATTTCCCGTTCATGATCTCTTCGAAAATGACGATTTTGCCCTCATAGGAAAATTGTCTTGGAAAAAATTTCAGGAAAATTCATAAAAAATCCCAAAAACTATTGGAAACAATTCTGACTGGCCGATCCTATCCTGATTGGCCAATCCTATTTTTGATGATTTATTCACATATCGTGTTTGCATGTCCATGTATGCATGATTCGCGTACACATGTTACATACGCATGTCCATGTACGCATGTCGCGTTCGCGTGTCCATGTATGCATGTTGCATTCACACGTCCATGTACATACGTCATGTTCGCATATTGTATTCGTATGTCTTCATATCTGCATGTCGTATTCGTACGTCTTCATGTTTGTATGTCATATTTATATATCTATGCTCACATATTCATGATTGCATGTCCACGTTCGCATATATACGTTCGCGTGTCTATATTTCCATATTCATGTTTTGTTTATCCATGCACCCATTACCATCCATGCATTCCATCTAAAAAGTGAAAATACAAAAAAAGAACACCTCACTAGAGCCTTAGGAGTAAACTAAGCTTGAGTTGCCAAAATTAGAATATCCATGAAATTAAGGTACCGAAAGGGCATTAGTTTTAATTAACTAGTGTAACCAAGTCCTCGAACTTATAATCTCCAGTTCGTAGAAGTAATTTAGTTCTCTCGCTAATTTACTTAGGTTTCTAATCGACCTACCAAAAAATAATTAGTGGCGACTCCAAATTCTAAAATCATTTGAACAAAAATCAAAATTGCGATTCGGTAGGACTTGGGAGGGTCCGTATTATGTTAGTCAATCCAATCAACATGATAATCTCTTCACCTGATCGAAATTTTTTGGGTCGCGACAGTTTGGCGACTCCACTGGGGACTGGAATTTTTGAATTTTGAAAAAAGACGGCACTAATTGGAGTACTTGAATTTTTTCGAAATTTTAAAAGCCTAGTGGACTTAGGCCGATGAAAATTTCATGGATATCTCGCTTTTGGCAATCTTGCTTGGAACTCATTCCTTAGGTGTTAAATAGTTTTGCAGAATGAGAGTTATAAGGGGTAGAGTGTTTGATTAACCATTTATTTTGCAGATTGGGGCTGAAATTATTTATTTTATTTTGCACATTTTTAAGCGCTGTTTGCATTTAACTGCTGTGCATGATTAATTGTTTTAGCATTACATCACACATGTCCCGTGATCGGATCTGGGCCACTAATTTTAGGATGGTATTGTGATTTGGTTCTAGCGTTCGGCATGAGATCACATTGAAAGTTAGTCCAGATTCAATCCCGAACCTCTTTTCAAAAGTGAGTTTTAAAAGTTGGGCTTTAGGTTTGGTAAGATTACCGAAGCGGAGGTTATAATTTTTAACTCAAGCAGCCGAAGTGGAAAGGCCCGGCTAATCCTGGTTACGTCGTGGGATCACAGCTAATCTTGATTATGTGCACGAGATTGTCGCCTTGCCGTAAGTCTTTCGCTTCAATTTGTGAGCCTTTAGGGTAGGTAGGCTAAGATTTAAACTCACGATTCATGTGCTTATCTATGTAATTTGTATTTTTTTCAAGGTGAAGCAAGTTCTCTAACTTTATCTTGTATTTATTTTCAGTCGGTCCATGTTAGGTGTTGGTCAAATTTTGAACTTAACATCATGGTCATTTTTTCAAAAGAAAATAAAAATCAAGTTGGCATACCATTTCTGAAAAGATGAATGCAGAAAATCCTTTTGGGAAATTTTGTTGACCAATAAAAGATTTTGTCACAGTTTTCCTTAACGCTTTAATGGGCATAAGATTTTCTTGACAAATTTACTGTCGAAAATTCATTATGATAAAAGAGGAAAATTCCTTCGGGAAATTTGCTAAAACGTCAAACAATTTTATCACCTTTTTCTTAGTTATAAAATCTGCAAGAAAATCCTTTTGAGAAATTCACCCATGTCCTCCTAAGAAAATTTTGTCTAATTTCTCCACAAAATGGAAAAACAAAATTGAACTAATGTAGGAGTCATGGACCGACCCCTCTTGGATCACATATTCATTATTTCCTCTACTTTTACAGGGAATCATAGGCACTCTAGGCAGGAGCAAAATTGGGTTCAATAATACACCAGGAATAATCTTCAGGAATATGAAAGGACGGGAAATTGCCAATCCCTTAACCCTAGGGGCAACCGAAGAGGTTGATCCTCCCGGAATCAGAATCATGTCAATTAGTGAGCACATTGGGCTACGTATTTTGATGGGCAGTGAATTTATCTAGATCGAGCTGCGATCAACATGGATGGCTCTAAAGGACCGGGGCTCTATTATTGAGCATGGCACACAGGTATTTCTGCCGACACTATAAGCGACCGACATAAACAAGTGAACGCCGAAAGGGACAAAACATGAGTGAAGTGAGGCATGCAACAGGTGGCCTAGTTCATTTATTGGCACACTAATCGAGTGGTCACATCTGCATGGCCAGTGGGGGCCACCGCCGGATCCTTCTTCAATGTTCTACATATCATCGTTTGAAGCAGCTAACAAGAGCATCAAGAAAAACGTTAAGCCTCGACGTTTTTAGTGCATTAAGTCGTTCTGTTATGCTATACGGAGGAAGAGGTGAATGGAAGATTAAAGCGTAAACATACAAAACTTTTCTCTCATTCCACACATCGAAAGCCTTACAACGAGTCACTGAGGAGGAAAAGTAAAACTAAATTGAGCTCTAATAAGCATCACAAAAGAGCTCAACTGACTCTCCATGAAATTAATACTCTACCTACACCGAGCGATCTGAGATTCGAGATCCGTATGCTTGAAAAACAGGCGGATAAATTTCTCATTTTGCTTGGATGCGTTAACTTCATGATGTTAAACGGCAAATTTCAGATTCTCGATCAAGTCTCTCTCGAAAGCAATATTCGTCGTTAGATCTTCGAGCCTCTCCTCCAGCCACTCACATCTAAACTTCATCACGATATCACTTGGGTCATGCTCAAAGTAAGTCTGGTTCAAAGTTAGGTGCTTCACCAACTTCTCTCTCTCATGAACCAATAGCGAAGCCCGTTCATCAGCAAACTTGACGGCCTTCTTGTACCGAACAACCACTTGTTCTACAGACTCCAGGCACTCAGATCGATCCTGGTAGCGAGCTTTCACGATCCAAGTCAGGTTAATTGTTTTATAGGTGTTCCGGTAAGAATCTAGAAAGTTGATGAATAGAGTTGGGAACTGCCTGTATTCCCTCTCCAAGTTAGTGCTTTCGATCGAAGAAGCATTTATTTCCCTGAACAGACCAAAGATCTCGGCTTCAACACTCAAATAGTGGGCTATGTAAATATAGCCTCGGCTGGGAAGGTGATAAAGTCTTTCCAATTTGAACATAACTTCAGGTGGGAAGATGTGCGTAGAAAGATTGGCCATTATTGTTGAAATGATAGAGGAGAGAATCGAAGCAGACGAGTGGAATGTGAAGGTGATGATCCACTTCACGTTAAATATTGATTTCGTAGTAGCAGTCTTTGTTGGTCAAATTTTCCTATCCGCCATTCTCTTTCGGTGTGACCTCCGTTGGCTCGAATCCCCGTTAGTCTGCAATCTCGAGCCAAGCAAATCTGAAATCTTTGCAAAAAGAGTGTGAGGTGATACTACCACTTTGAAAAAGAAGAAAAAATGACTCGAGTGGGAGACACAAAATTTTTAGCAGAAAAGAAGATAGAATTTGTCTTCATTCGTAGAAGAAGAGAGCTCGCCTGGAATACTAACAAGCGAAAGAAATAGCGACAGGAGCCCTACCACTATGAAAAGATGAAAGAAGACGAACCGAGCGAGAGATACGATAAAAAGGTTGAAAAAGACAGAAATCTTGGGAGAAGTAATACAGTTTCTAAACCCATGCTTAAATTTTAAAAGAGACGTCATCCTAGTAATCTTTATCCATGTTCAGAAGAGAGTCTTAAAGCATACACGGTCGCTCAGAAAAATTCAGGGAGAGTAAAAATACAAGGAAAGGTAGCAAACCTTGAGGAACTAGTAGCGAATCGAGGATATTCCAACCCAACATATTTGAGGGCTATCGTCACTTGTTGAATATGGGAGATGAAGAGTTCGAGACCATGTTTGGAACTAAGACCATGGAACCTGGCCCTTCCGCCAACGACGTCCAAGATCTCAATAAAGATAAGGACAACAACAAGAAGAGGCAAAGGAAGCGTCACCGTCGCCACACTGAGTATCAAATTCGAAGGCTTGAAAATTTCTTCATGGAGTGCCCTATGTCAGATAACAGACAAAGAATGGAACTGAGTCAAGAGCTAGGGCTGGAACTTTCGCAAGTCAAGTTTTGGTTTCAAAATAGGCGAACTCGGGTAAAGACTCGACATGAGCGCCATGAAGTCGAGTTTCTAAGAGCTGAAAATGAAAAACTCCGAGTGGAGAACAAGAGGTATAAGGAAGCTTTTAACACTGCCACCTGCCCCCAACTGCAGTAGCCTTCTCATTCTCGTCGAAAGGCAGCATCTGAGGATCGAAAATGCCTGTTTGAGAGGTCAGTTAGACCAGTTCACAACAGAATCAAGCTTTGTGGGAGGAATGTACGAGGAGACTGATGCTATGGGGTCAGTATTAATGCCTCCCAAGGAAGAGGAGATGTATCACCACCGAGCAAGTAACATTGACGACAAGCTTACCGCCATGATCAACCAGTTCGATGTTGATGAAGCACCAAGGCTATAATGTGCATACGGAGCCTGTATTTCGAAGCTAGTGATTCCAGATCCTTCAACACTGCCGACGCGTACCTGGTCCGGAATGAAGCTATCTAATTATAGGAGAGCCTGTAGAGGAGGCGGAACCAATCATGAACAAGTGCATATGCTTTATTTTCTTGCATGGGATAGTTTTTCTTTTTATAGATGTCTAGAATTAATACACAAGCGAGAAGTAGTAATCTCCCTTCCTCCTATTAAATGCTCAGATCTGTTACTACACCAAACTTGAGACAAAATTAATTACGACTAAAAATCCATGCACACCTGAAGGGTAACTCCGTATCGTTTCAATTTATCCTCAGTTACTTCAAGTCTAAATTGAATCTCTTTCATTCTCAGGAATTTGCAAACTGTCCCGAGTACAGAGTCATACTCAAATGTAAAGTTCTCTCATTGAACAAAACTTGGGGCAAATCGATTAATGGACATTGCCTCTGGATGGATAGCCTCAAATAAGGAAAATACGAGCGAAAAGCCCAAGCGAACTTAAAGAAGGGTAACTTTGTATTGTTCTGATTCACCCTTAATTATTCCAAATTCTGAGTTGAGTCTATCCTATTCTTGACAGGAGATTATCATCTACCTCGACGGCGTCATAAATTGGAGTTTGTCGGATGCAACACGACAAGACTATGCCATCTAAAAATTAGCCCTTATATTAAAGGGGAGCCCCATGGATGCCCGTGGTCTCATAAACCTGATGGCATGAGGAATGACAGTGATCCAAATGGTCCGAGTTTGATCCCCAAGGTTGGGGAATGTTATAAATACTATAAATGAATAAAACAGTTTTTTGCGCATTTCTTTTTGCAGAAAAAAGTAAGAATACTCGACAAACAATATCGAAGTCAATACTTTACCTCAACCTTGGCCCTAATGGTGAAGTGTCCAACGAAAGTTGAGGGAAACTCAACCCAGCAAAACTAGTAAAAGGATGTTGCAAGACATTCAAGATGAAGGGAAATGTTTATACTAACATTTAACATATCAAAGGAAACAACCCAAAGGGCAAATTATGATCATCTGATGAGATCCATTCTGATGAAAATGGGGCAATTGATGGCAAATCCTGAATTGAAAAGGAGAGTATGTCTTCTTTAACTCATTTGTTTCGGGAATAACCTTTCTACTTTTTTTCTTGTAGGGGCATTCGACCGATGACCATGACGGTTGTCAACATTAAACAAGCCCAAATGCTTCACTTCACCCATGCATTTTATTGTGCAGGGGCAAAGTCGGACACAAGCCACTCCTCAACTTAAGGAGTATACCCCCCAATTGGTTCGATCCGCTCACATGTCCAGGGGAAATTCAAATTCTTCCATTCTTGAGAATTTTCTTCTATATTTACACATTCTATAAACATGTATGATGCTAAAAATTGCCACATCTGCATTATGTTTACACATTCCATGATTTATGCACGACTATTCTGCATGTTTAATTTGCCAATTTTGACTTGGAGCATAAACCGCACATGATGCATCGAATGTGTAGAATGGGGGATGACAGGATGATGAAGGGCAAGCCGTTTCCACACACGTCCTACATTTTAATCTACAGTGAGTCATGTGCTAAGTAGGTTCCGCATTCCCCAAGGCAATGGGTTTTCTCGCAAAAGGTACGATAACCGAAGGGAAGGAGACGATCATTTCTCTATCCTAAACACTATAGGTGACCATTGACAATCCATTTGAGCGGCTGTTTCATTTGGTAACTCCTGTCAAAAACCACCCCACATCAGGGCGAAATGGAGGTAGTCTCAGCAAATAGCACAAGGTAAATGGTTAGAAATTTTTTGCTCGGATTTACATTAATTTTCGAGTGTTTCTTTGCTTCAACCTTGTACGATAATTCAAGGGCCTTAGAACGACGAAAAGCATTTGTTTCTCTATCCGATACACTTTTATCCTTTGCATCGCCCAATTGAGCCTGCATATTCGTTTCTTAAAATACCCCCATTAGTGATCACTGCTCATTCCAAGATGAAGATGGCGCCACCTCAAAGCAGAAGAACTCAGAAAAAGTAAGTCTACATAGAGTTCTCGAGTCAACTCTTCAAGTGTGCTAGATCTTTGATATGCATGTGTATAACGACACAATCTTTGAAAATTCTTTAAAAAAAAGAGGAGAAAGAGAGAAAAGCCAGTCCCGGGCATGAAAAAGCAAAGCGCCAGTTAAAAGGAAGGCCAATGCCCATTCAAATCAATGTTCATTGAACTTTGCATGTATATTTTGTAAACTCAGTCCTTACAAAAAAAACTCAGTGAAAACACATTGTCTCCTTTTGTAAATCCCCAATGGGATTTGGTTGCAAAAGAAAACTCTTCGAAGGAGTCAAATTGCAAGATATACTCAATTGAAATTTACACCATTCGGAGCGACAACGATATCAGCAGAAGTTGACATTTTCCTCATACAACGATGGTGTCCTTTGAAGACTATTCTAGAAGGTTGAGACTGATGGTAAAGATGCAATGATCACCAATGTTAAACCCACCTCATATATCTTCTGGGCTAAAATAAGCCTTCCTTGGTCCCTGATCCCAACTTACGTTACAACCCGTGAAAGTCTTTTCTGATTAAGTCGCTTGAGTTAACGTAGAGTTGAATGATTTTAAGCATCGCTCAAAAAGATATGAGCAAGCAAAACTATTTCTTTCTCATTTTTGCAGGGTTCTTGACTTGTAAACTCAAAGTAGATGATAAAGACTTTTTTGTCAATAGCCTTGGCTTAAAAGAGTCCCTTTTGGTATGCTTTTGACTCAGTCTACATTATGGTCCTAATCAAGACCTCTAGATCGACTTGATCGTACCGATTACGATATTACTCAGACCCTTACTAAACGCGATGATAGTAAGATTGAGTGATTTCTTTTTCAGTCCTGCAATCAAGATGAACAGCCTTTCTCTAGAGTGAGAGAAAGCCCTTTCGGACTGAAGTCCCTTTCGGACTTGAAGGGGGTGGGGGAGGGTGTGCCCCCGCAGATTCAGAGTGTGAGAGAGAGATGCGGATGTGGTCATACTAGATAACGCCTTCCTTTGACAGGAATTGGTAATCAAATGTGGACAGAAATAGTTCTGAATGATCCACATTTTGGTTGGATCGCATCGATGAGTTGAGTTACGAGATGCCTCGAAGAGATTGCAATTAGCCGAACTGTTTGGTATGAGAAACCGAGAAAACTACTATGATGGAAAATGCTGCACATATTACCGTGCATGGAGACACTGCCCCTGACAAGTAAAACGTTCCTGATATTTGGAGTTACCTTCTTCAAAACAAGGTTCTCGAAATTCATTCGGGCGATCATGATATGAACAAGCCTACAATAGTCGTCGAGAAACCACCAGGCATTTCTTCCAAATCCTCAGGTAGGTATTCTTCAACTTAAACCTTCAAGAGGATGAATTCTAAACGCCCATTGGTCGGATAGGGTCAGTGTCAGGATGTCGCAGACATTGCGGCAGCGGATGAACAGTTTCAACCTTCTGTCAATGAAACATTGATTCGTCGCGGGGAAATGGAAAATATTCGAGATATTTTGATGTTTGCCTCACGGTTATTCCATAAAGTGATAGGAGAACATGAACTCAGCGAGTTTGCTTTTGCAGAGATTTCTGAATCTCTCCAAATCCCCAAAAATGGCGACCTCATGATAAGATATTGGTATGAGCTTTTGCAGGATCCCTGGTCTCCTCAGATCCCAGGTGAATGGTACCCTTCAAGTGGTAAGTTAAATCGGTTTGATGCTTCTGTAGGATTCCTGTCCCCAAATCTCGAATGGCACCTTCAAGATAAGTTAAGAGTGGGTGTGAGAGTCTTCTTGCAGGATTCCTGATCTCCTAGATCCCAGAATGGCACCTATCAGGTAAGGTTAAATTGGTTTAAGCTTCTGCAGGATTTAGATACTCCCAGATCCCAGAATGGCACCCGTTAAGGTAAGTTAAATCGGGTTTGAGCTTCTGCGGGATTCCTGGTCTCCCCAGATTCCAGAATGGCACCTTTCAGGTAAGTTAAGAATTTGATTTGAGCTTTTGCGGGATTTCTTGGTCTTCCTAGATCCCAGAACGGCAACCTTCAAGGTAGGTAAATTGGGTTTAAGCTTCCACAAGATTTTTGTCTCTTCAGATCCCAAATTGGCAACCAAAAATCTATTTTTTCAGTCAAACACCTCTTCTGTTTACCCCCAAAAAAGGTGACATTTAGGTAATCATTGGGTGACTTCTAATACAGAATGATCAATCCCAAGTCCTGAATTGCAGGCACCACATGAACGAGGCCTTAAAGTAGGGTATCGTGTCTCTGAAGCACCTTTCATTGGAAAACTCCCAATACGAATGGTCCATTTTTAAGTCATAAGTTGCAGGCACACATGAACGAGCTCTTAAGTAGGATATCGTGTCTCCGGAGCCCTTCCATTGAAAAATCCCCAATATGGAACGGTCCTATGTTCAAGTCATAAGTTGCAGGCACCACAGGGATGAACGAAGTCCTTAAGTAGGGTGATGCGGTTATGCTCTTGAAGCCCTTACCATTGGAAACCCCAATACGGAATGGTCTATTTTTAAAAGTCTTTCCTACAGGGCACAAAGTTCTTCTTACAAGCACTCCTTCGATAAATCCCACATCGGGTGATCCATTATAAAAAGTTCTCATATGGCACAAAGTCCTTCATACAAGCACAAAGTTCTTCTTACAGGCACTCCTTCGATAAATCCCACATCGGTTGAGCCGTTTTCAGAAGTCCTTGTAGGCAGCAGCCATGTCCTTCTTACAGGGTACAAAAGTCCTTCTATACATGCACTCCTTCGATAGATCTGACATCGAGTGTACCATGTCACAGTCCTTCTTACATGCACAAAGTCCTTATTACATGCATTTTTTTTCGATGAACCCGACATGCAGTAAACCGTCGGAGTAGAATCCTTTTGTCAAGATTCTATCATGGTACGACCCACCATATGGGTTAAAATGCAGGCGAATCCTCTGAATAGGATAGATCGCGCACTAGGAGAATCCTTTCATTAGGAACTCTGCAATGGGGTGACCTACCATAAGGGTCGAATCTCAACCAATTTCAATAATATGATCCTTTAACTAACAATTCCAGCACAAGTACGACCTTACCATACGGGTCAAAATACAGATGAATCCTCTAAATAGGATAGATCGCCACTAGAGTCCTTTCGTTAAGAACTCTGCCATGGGTTGGGCCTACCATACGGGGTCAAACTGTAAGTGCCCCGAAGTATCCTTAGAATGAATCTGTGGGTGCATGTTCAGAGAACATAACTATCAGGCAACAGCCATGCAACAGGCAAGTAAATGTCAGGTAGCTCTGACTCTATTATATCTCTTCACTTCATAGGAGCCTCCTCAAACCCGGTCTGGATCAGAATTTACACAGAGAGGTATTGGAGATAGTAATGTCACAATTTTTTTATTTCCCTAAGTTGGAGTCAATTAGATTCCCCACGGTGTCATCATCGTCTTTGAAAATGAACCTGCTAGGCAGAGTTTCTTTTTAAAGAGGGGCGGCTGTTGACACTTTGATTTGAATATATGGTCGCCGGTGTTGGAAGAAAAATAAAAAAAGATTCATGGAAAAAATTTATGAAAAGTAAAAAAAATCATGGTTGTGGAGGGACCTTGGCCAAGCCTAGGGAACTGATTTTGACCAAAAAATAACATTTTTATATTTTCAGTGATGTTTTCCTTGGCGGATTGTTATTTAAAAAATTCATAGAAAATCAACGAAGAGGAAGGATTAGAAAATTACCAATCAACGTTGGAAGCTTGACCAAGCCTAGGGAATCAATTTGGGGAATAAAGAAAATGAATTTTTTTATAATTTGTTTATATTTTTAATATTTTTCGAGAAATACAAAAGAATATTGAAACATTAGGAAAAATAACACTTGAGGCCACCCAAAAATATAAGAAACAAATAGTAAATAATTTTCTTTTAAATCCTTTTCATGTTGGCCATCGTAATTTGCAAAATCCAATTGTAGGAATCATGGGTTACCTTCAACGAGAATATCTTGGAATCGGCCTGTAAAAAATCTAATTTGTGAGTCAATTAGTTTGATTGTTCACTTTTAGGAGTTTTGGACCTTGTTTCTAATTAGTCCAAATTTTCATCTTGACCCAATTATATCCAGAGATGACTCAATTTTGCAACAAGGGCCTTTAGTTGAATTTTGCATTTTTTTTTTCAGAGGCAAGAATATGAGCTTAAAGTTTGATGCAGAGCGGAGTTGGGGACGGGTCGACATTGAGGTGAATTTCGACAAGCATAGGGGAGGGGGTCGAAAATTGTAAGTAGATTCGACTTAGAAGAGAATATTTCTCCAGGGACTGAATTTGACAAATCGTAAAATTTAGGGATCTAGAGGCAGAATACTTAATACTTGGAGGGGGATTGTGATGTGTGTGTAAAATCCACAAAAAGAAGAGTTAGTGTGGAGAATGGAGAATAAAGAATGGAAAGATGGGGAAAGAGGAGAGTGAGAAGAGAAGATAGAGAAGAATAGATGGAGAAAAGAAGATGGAAATAGAGAAGGGACAATAGATATGAAGAAGAGTTGTGGAGGAAATTAGAATTGAGCGATAGAGATAGAGAGAAGGGAGGATGAAATAGGAGAATGGGAGGGACAAAAATTTTAATGAAGTGAGCTATATAAAGGAGAAGAAGGAGCTTTGGAGAGGAGGATTGTTTTTGGAGGGGGGGAGAGAAAATTTGAGTTTGAGAGGGTTTTGAGAGATTGAAGAAAAATTAGATAAAAAAAAAATAAAAAAAAAAAACAGAGAGAATTCTCTTGCAAAAGAGAATCTGAAGATGGCGGGGAGTTTAAAGTTGTGGTGTACATCATCAATCCCCTTACATTGGGGTGTGGTGTAAAAGATTCTGATTGGTACGTGCTACGACTTTTGCAGGGTGTTAAGTTTCATGTACCATCAACCCCAGGAGAGTGGTGGAGAATGAGCCACTGTTGGAGGTTCTTTATTTTTTTAAGGTGCTTTCTATACTCCTACTTTCTGTAGTTTAATTTTTTGCCACTATTAAACCCTAGAATAGAATGAGTAGGTTAAGGCCACTTGCTAGAGGTTCTTTTATTCTACTGCCTTTTGTACTCTACTTTTAGAAGTAATGTCTGCACTATCGAATCCCAGAATCGGTAGGGCCGGAGCAGACTACTGGAGGTTTTTTTTATTTAGTGCTTTCTGTAGGGTGTATTTTATTTTTCCTAGTTTAAATTTTCTGCACCATCAAACCCCAAAATGAGTAGGTTGAGCCCAACTGTGGAGGTTCTTATTGTGAGTGCTGTGCTTTGTGATCTACTGTTCAGCAGATTTAATTTCACTGTTTACCATCGAGAAATACCAGAGAATTGATAGGCTGAGCCACCTATGGAGGTCTTTATTTACTACTTTCCGTACTCTACATTCTGTAGTTTAATTTCTGCACCATTAAATACCAGAAGTGGGTAGGGGGAAGGCACCTGCGGAGGTTTTTTTCTTTTAATGCTTCCTAACTCTACTTTCTGCGGCTTTAATTTCGCGTAATTATGTGCAACACCCCAGAGATGGAGATATAGGCCGAGCACCTGCTGGAGATTGTAACATTGCAGACAGGGAAATCGTTTAGCTCACTCCTCTGGGGGGGGGCTCAGAAATTTTTAATGCGTATTTCATGAATAATGTTATAGGGCGAATTCTTGTATAGTTGTTTTATAATTCAAATGATTTGCGGTCGTCCAAGGGGGTTTCTGTATATTTAATTTCAAAATACCAAAACCAAAAATGTCATTATGTTCATATCGTATAGCTTATGCATACTTTACCAGCCCACAGACTATTCGTATGTCATTAATTTCATGCATATTCATGAAAAAAAAAATTCAAAGAAGTATCTCAAATACTAGGGAAAGGCCATTTCGACTGACCAGAAGTGCAGCTGTAATTTGATGATTTCCTTTCCTGATCTTTTCAAAATGACGAGTTTGCCTCTTATAGGTGAATTGTCAGTTGAAAAATTTCAGAAAAATGGTCAGGGGAAAATTCTCAAAAAACTAAGGAAACGGGGCCATTCGATTAGCCAATCCTATTTTTGAGGACTTCCCTGCTTGATCTTTTGAACAATGATGATTTTACCC
>JAGVVM010011638.1:0-12322 GCA_019149425.1 Psidium friedrichsthalianum
AACGATTATTAGGCATGCCATATTGGTGGCCTTACATTAGTATTAGAGTTGCCTAATCGAGAAACTTGAAACGCGTTCTATTTGGCATGTATCATTGTTTTCATCTGATGAAAATTTGTTATTATTACGTGTTCAAGTTTGTCTCGTCGATATGAGAAAATGAGTGGTCGCACATCTATTTTGGTCCATTTTGTTTGTTTTCATTTGGTGAATATAGATTTAACCATATAGTCGAATACGGCATGACAAGACGATCCTTTCAAGTGATGGCCTGCAGCCGAAGGATATCGGATGGTGGCTTATATGCCGTCACAAGCCGATGATGTTTCTTTGCGTAGGTTCTACGCGTAAATTGTGAAACGATATGTCTTTGCCCATTATTAACATCATGCTGGCATCACGATGATGTTAGCATGATGTCACATGTGTTATCGGTCAACCAGATCGGGTGAACTGACCTGATTTGACTAGATAACATCAGTATGACATCACATGTGTCATGGGTGGACCAGGTTGGTTGGACTTGACTTGGTTTGATTCGTTGACCAAGTTGACCCAACCCAATTCTAACCGTTGACTGTTGACTTTTCGTTGACGATATTGACCTTTGACCTAAATCTTCAAGGGATGCGTGAGAGCCCGTTTGAGCTTTGATCGGGGCGTGGCCAATGTTGTTGCGTTCTTATAGTCTTGCTCTACATTGTGGTGTATTTATATCACACGTTGAGGCTTTTCTAGATGGAAAAATGCATATGAAACTCTATGTGTGTGTATTTTCAAGGGCATTTTTGGCATTTTTCTTGTATTTTCTTGTGGTTTCGAAAATAATAATGTTAGCTCACATGTTTATGACTACATATATAATGTATAGAGCTAATTCAATAATATGTATCATTGTATGGAGCAATGTATTTGACATCACATGTAATTTTAGAGACAAATTGCCCATGTCATCAAGTCTAAGACTACATGTATATAATAAATATGAGGCATAAGGTTTATATCCCTAGAATGAGAGATTTTCAAAAATGTAATTAGATAGTGACTAGCAAAGTGGCACACTAGATTAGATTTGAGAAATATCGATCTCCTCATATTGTGATGAGATGTCTCATATTCTAATATGTGGTCATACTCCCTTCGCAACTGATCTTTGAAAATCGATCGGCTGGTGGATTGCTAAGTTGCCTCTTTAAGCAAGCTTAGCTCAAGTTCTCCCAAGTTCATATCAAATCGCGGCGGGTTATCAGATTCGATCTTAAGTGTGGTCGAGTGACATGTATATATGTGTACATGCTTTCAGAGTTGCCATCGATCTTTGGGAAAGGTAGATTGGAAACCTCGTCAAATGATGGGAGTAACCATACGACTCTAACGGAACCAAAGATTTGGGATCAGAGACTTAGTTACGCCATATTACCATTGACGCTCTTTCGGTACCAAAGTTGAGCAATTTTCTTGACTATGATTTCATGTAGATAAATTGGGATGAGGGAATTCTAAAATCTAGGAGTTTATGCAGATGAAAATAACTAACCTATTAATCACAATCATAAGATATGTGTACCAAATCAAGGATCAAAAGCATGCGCATAAAACGCATCAAATCAATACATGACAACCCTAATAAAGCCTTAAAGATTTAGAGAATGAGTGTATAAGGCTTGGAAGGAGTTTGGGATGATCTAAAAGCGATTTGCCCATCAGGGGTAAAATCGTCATTTTGTGGCACAATTTGCCCGAAGGACAAAATCATAATTTTGAAGGGATTTGGAACTCAAATCATCGAAATATGGTTGGCCAATTAAATGTGCCCGTTTCCCAATATTCGAGATTTTCTAAAATTTTTAGAATTTTTTCCAAAATTTTGGAATTTTCTGGAATTTTTCATTTTTTTGGAATTAAAAATTTATATTTTTAATCATTTTTATTTTTTAATATTTTTGACCAGCTTGAGTTGACCCAGCCCATGCCTCGCGGGCGCCCAACCCAGACCATACGGGTCCGAGTTGTTCTAAAATGAGACCCTTCACCAATTTTTGTTTCTTCCTATTTTTATATTTGTTTTACATATTTTTATTATTTAATGCAGACCGGGCCTGGTCCAAGAACTTGGCCCAGACAGAACCGAACCCAGGCCTTCACCACTCAGGCTCTCACTCGGACTGGTCTCAAGATATGAGTCCAGTCCATGGACTCAAATCTAAAGAGTAGATTAGGCCCAAACCCACTTTTTTATTACTCACTCGGACCAATCCAGGCCGAAGAGCCTCCTAGCCCATCTTGCAAAGGGCAGCCTCGCGTGTGCACAACTTGATAGCCCCCACTGCACATACTTTCCTTGTTAATTCTATATTTCCTCGTTTTTTACTTTTATTTTTTCTTTTGTGGTTCTCTTCTACGCGAGTTCTTTTCTCACGAACTTGCATCGAGAGCAGACTAAGAATCATGCTTGCTCCATCAAGATCACCGAAAGAGACAAAAAGAACAAGTAAGAGGACTAACCCGTTCATCGGGTAGTTCTGTAACATTTGACAATGCCAATTCGCTTGCCACCGGGTCTTATTCGTCATGTCGTTGCACCATCGAAATCCGTTCATGCGTGGCCACATCGTCGGGTCTGCTCGCTTGTCAGTTGGGTCGACTCACACACGACTATTGGTTTGAGACACCTCGACGTCGTGGTTAGGACCTGTTCACACATACCGCCATTAGTCTAGCTTGCGTACGACGTCTCAGGCCATGTTCGTTGTTGCCTCTGGTCCCCGCTCATTTAGCCATCGCGAGTTCTTGGTTTATCCTCAGCCACCCACGAAAGTTCCTTTCGTCCTATGAACTTTCTCTAGTAGGGGCTCCTTGGTCTATAACTTTTGCTCTTTGAACCCCCAACAGCACTTTCGTTTCTGCCTGTCTGTGTCGTGTTTTTCCTTTGCCAAGAACCAAACTTTTTCAACAACTAAACTCTCTTTATGATGGCCCCAATAGAGCTCCTTCATTTTTGTTTTTTTTTAGCCTCTCTCCATTCGCTCATGGTTATTTTTTTCCTTTTGCTCATGGAGCTCTCAAAACCTAGAACGAACTCACAAGATCGAGCTTTGCATGCTCTTTTTTTCTTTCTTTGTTTCGTTTTTATCTTTTTTTCACGTTTTTCACGCTCAAGCTCTTTGATCAACGTCTTCTTCACCAAGACATCCTTTGACAACATCGATGTTGCTTGGCTCCTTTCCTCGATCGTCATTGATCTACGTCAAGCCATAAGACGATCCAAATGAGCTTCTTTCTTTTTTTTTTTTCGTGTACTTGTCTATGGGTTGTCGAATCTGTGCTCATGAGTCCTTCAACGGTCTGTGATTCCGAGTTCGCTACTCCATGATGGCTAAGCTTCCATTGCCATTGTGGCCAGCCGTGAGGCCGCCTCCTCGAGGTGTGACGACGACGTCGATCGGCGCATGATAGCTCGGTCCCTACTCCTCTTTAGTCTCTCTGGACCTTCTTCCTTGAGAACTTTCTCTCGGTTTTCACAAGCTCTCTAGGAGCATTTTTGGTGAAGCCTGGAGCTCCCTTTACGTAGACTCTCTATTATTCTCCTAGAAGAATCCACCCAAAACTAGACTCCTTTTTTATCGATCGCTCCGATCTGCTACGAGCTCCTTTTTTCTTCTTCTTCCCTTTTGCTTGTAGCTCTCTCTCATTAAAAGGGAACCTCTCCAACTCCCTCTTGTTTTTTGCTCTCAGAGGTTTTTCTTGCAAAACCGAGCTCTCTCTATATCCGCCCTCTTTTCTTTCTCTGTTTTCTTCTAGTTTGGACTCTCTTCTCTTTATTTTTCTCTCTCGAAAGTGAGAGCTCTTCCTCTCGTCGGAAGAACCTCCTCCTTCTGGTCGAGCTTCCCCCTGTTCTTTTATCACTTTCTTTTTTTTTAGTAGCCTCACGCAATCTAGAGGCATAAGGTATCCTACTTGTCAAAGCTTCTCTTGGTACTCACATTTTTGGCTTTCTCCACTTTCTTGCTTTCTCTGCTGTGCTGGTTCATCTGGGAAGGAAAGGGGACATTTGACATTTTTTGCTTCTCCTTATGGCCTCTGCTATAATGTTCTCTATTGCACTGTTGTACACAGTCCGGTTCAATAGGACTAGCCGGTCCGGCTCGATTGAACCGGTATATAGCAACTGAGCTGGTTCAACCTTTTTTTAGGTCGGTTCTCACAAAAGTAAAATCAATTCTTTAATCAAGAACAAATTTAGGACTCCCCATGGCTTATGCCTGCTTGATCTTCTGAATTTTGTGACAACATGATTTTTTTTTGTTCAATTCGGATAGCGAAAGAGAGCTTTCGAGGACATGAATTGAATTTTTAAAAAAAAAAAATAAAATGACCTAGATAAAGGGGAATTTAAAGAAAATTTTTGACTTCTTTTTTTTGTCTTTTTTTTTTCTGGTCATGGCTCGGTCATGAATGCTATTTTTTTTCATTCTTTGGGTATTCTCCTAATATATGAAAGTATTAAAAAAATACAAAATATCAAAAATTACTTTTTCTTCAAAATTGGTTCCTTAGACTTGGTCAATGCCTCCAAAGTTGATTTTGTAATTTTATAAATTTTATGATTTTCTACTAATTTTTTTAAAAAATAATTAAATTCAGGTGTTAATACTCCCAAAAGAGGTGAGCGTGTATTGGTTCATAAAGCGATACATGTATAATATATGCTTTAGAATAATCTGATCATAGTAGTTCATACACCTAAAGGTGTTGAGCTAATGAAGGTTGGTATATATTCTTATAGCCATTGTCATGTTGAGAGTATACAACTGAATCTTATGTATTCTGCCCAAAATGATTACAAGATGATGCATGCAACTCTTTGGATGTGTATTTATTCGATCTCAAATTACAGATTATCTATGCATAGAGAGTCACATGGACACACATGGTTGAGGAGTGACTAATTGCTAGTGGCTCATACACCCAAAAGATGGTGATTCATGTAGATTGAAAATGTTCTTGTGATTATTATTATGTGGAGATTCTATAGCTGCATGTTATGTATTTTACCCAAAGGTGATGTCACGCCTTGAACCCGGCGACCATGTGACACCCTTTCCAAGGTCGATCGATTGGTCAAAGAGAGAGATCGACAATCCAAGATGCTTGTCACCAACCAAACGATCCTCAAAGTCACAACACTAGTGGAAACATGTCACACCGTACACACATATAGAAGAGGATAAAAAAAAAGAGAGAGAACCCATTATATAAAATGCATCATATCTTCGCCAAGCACTTAATACAATCAAAAGGGGATTGATACTAAATCTCACTACTACCAAACTTAGTTATACGGGTCGATCTCTCTCTTGGGGTCCCAAAAACGCTGCGGAGGGTTTCCATTCTTAAGGATCGAAATCCGAAAATGAGTTTTACAACATAATGAGAACGATCTCAGCAAGCTCACCCTAAACCTAGTTCAGGATGAAGCATACCCCAGATCGATCCTAACATGTAGTTCTAAGATATCAAATCAGCATGCATAACTCAATCGTGCTAGTAGGCAAGACATACTCACTCCTCAAGCCAAATGCAAACACAATGATGTATATTCACATGCTCAGATTTCCACTTTAGATTCCACTTGGACTCGCGTTGAATGCATCAAGTCCGTGCTCACCCATGGTCATATCGATACATCAAGTTAGCAACAAACTCCTCATATCCATGTACCGATGTACGTCTCCAGCGTGCAAAACTCAGTACACAATACATTCCAATGCCCAATCTGTATAGAATCAAAACTAAGGGCCTGGGTTGGCACCCTTATCTGGGAGAGCCACCCGCGCCGTGCGCGTTCGAGGCGCACCAGTCTTATCTTTCCATTTTCCCACACATGGGACTTACCCTCCACACTGTCTTATCCATCCAATTTCCTGCGTCATATAGCGCATCAGGTCGCTCTCCATAGTTCAATAACAGCATAATAATCATATTATCTCATGCCAGCATGCAATACACCATGCACAAATGGCCAATCGGGCATGTTCAAGCGTTCCATTTTCGTATTTCATATGAGCAGACATATGTCCAAGCAATCCGACATTCTTTCACGCAGATGGTTGGTGACATTCTGGATTTTCGCCACATTTTCGGAATTTATAAATTGAATGGATATACTTCATTATACGCTCTAGTTAAGCCTCCTCGAGTCTGATCAACTCGAGACGACCAACCGAAGGGGATGGCTACCTAGGAAATTTTCCTAAACAGCCGCCCGTTGGTCTGGGAATTCGACAGAGTCGTAATTTAATGGATTGGCCACGAAATGATTCCGATCTTGGACAATCAAATTTCTAAGATGTCACAATGGAGAAATGGATACAGTTTCAGAAACATCGCCCGAGGGGCAGACAGCCGTTGCACGCCGAGAAGCAGACGTGAATGGAAAATTACCGAAATGCCCCCCCGTTAAATGCTCAGTCCTTAGAATTAGATAAATTAGATTTTTGAGAATAAATACGATAGAATGAAACCGAACTAGACCGAAATTCGTTCGCGCTCGGAACCCGATCGGTGCATTTGGCACGCAAATCGAGGCAAGTCAATCAGTGTCAAATCAATCAATGTCACATCAATCTTTCCATCAATCAATCATATCATCAAGTCATGGCACAACTTCCAAGGATTTCAATCACATCCATCAAAGTACAAGAGTACACATCAAAAGTCACTATTCACACCTAACCCATTATTACCTATTTTCCCTTTTATTTTAATTTGTTATAACTTCTCTCTCTCCTCCCTCTTCTTCTTATTTGGCCGACCATCACCCCTTCATTCCTCTCTTCTTTTCCTTCTTCTTCTTTTCACGCCCTCATCTTCTTCTTCGTCGTTCACCGCCGCCTTCCACCGCCTTCGTCGGCCACCCACCGCACCACCGGTCTTGTCTCCACCTTGGTAAGTCCCTCGCTCCCTCTCCTTCCATTTTCGTGACTTGAGCCCCGGAGAGGCCCCGACCGGAACTGTTCCTTCCGCTCCATCTTCGTCGTCGCAGCAACCATAGGAGCCCGGTGGTCCAAGCTCACCCCATTCCCTTCCTCACCATTCTAACATGTAAAGCTAATACTTTTAGGCCTTGGAATCTCTTGGAGCCGCCGCCAGCCCCGTGCCGTCCCCGTGCCGCCGTTGGCCGTGAGCCTACACGACCGGTTTAGCTCCGCCGTTCATCGTCGACATTTCCACACCATTTTAGGTAAGCTCCACCTCTACTTGTAGCCTAGGCATGAATGTATATATTGTGATTTGGTGTATTAGAGGTTAAGGAAGGAGATTTGGGTAGTTAATGATAAATTGTGTATAATGGGTATTAGACTAATATGGGAAATGGACGTTGGGCCATGGGTGGCTGGTCATATTGGTTTGGGCTTCAAATTTATTATAGTGGGCTGCAATTTGAGGATTGAACATGAGAAATGATGGCCCATGTGAGTTGTTGGCTAAGGGTTTAGTTTAAGCTAATTGGGCCAAATTGGAAACTGTGGGCTTAAAATAAAATAGTGGGCCTTATTGGACGAAAATACAATGAAATTGGGTCTAAATCATGGTCTTGATTATAAAATTCTAGGGCCCAATAGTGTACATGGGCTTAGGGGTTGAAATTGGGCCTAAAAATGCTTAAATGGGCTTAATAAGATTATTTTAAATTATGGGCTTGGGCCCCATCCGAAATTATAAAAATAATGGGCCTTAATATTTAATACTTAAAATTCAATTATGGGCTATAATAGTAGATGGACCTTGGGCTAAATGGACTTAATTTATTAATGGGCCTAAATTTAAGAATGGATTCTTGGGCTTAGTAATTGGGTTAAATAAAATTTAATAAGATTAATTGGGACCCAAAAGTAACTTCAAACCTAATTGTGGGCCGATGCCGGGCCGGGGTGGATAGTAAAGACCAAGTGGGCCGAGCCTTCAAGCTCGATTGGACTGGGTTCCAAAACAGACGAATCCTAAGGGTGAAGTAAATCACGATTGAGTTATTGGGTGTCTGTTTTAAGAAGAAGCAAATGCCTAATGTAATTTCGTGGGTACCCGATTAAACCCAGTTAATTGAGAAATTCCGTGTGAAGTACCCCGTCTGCCTGAGGCACATCCCGATGAATATGTGTTGATGAAACAATGTTAAATTGTTATGCCTTGTTGTGTTGAGATCTCTGTATTTGCCTGCTCTGCGATCGATTGCACTGTGAATTTGTATGCGCATCATGTACTGTGAGCATGGCATGAGTCATCTGGAGGTGTGACATGTGGGATGAGCCCTGAGGCGTCTTTACGCGGGGAAATGGAGGGATAAGCTTGGCCAACTTAAGGCGTACCATACGCAGTTGAGGTAATGCCGAATGGCACAGTGGGATGAGCCCTGAGGCGTCTTTACGCAAGGAAATGGAGGGATAAGCGTGCCAACCTGAGGCGTACCACACGAGGTTGAGGCACGATGCCGAGTGGCGCGTGGGATGAGCCCTGATGGGAATGGGAGATATAAGTGGGCAGGATCCATTGGATCGGTTGAGGCATACTGAAGCATGCATTTGTCTTTGCATATTGATTTGTTGCGATTGCCTGTTGACTGCCCGTTTGTGTGTTATTAACTGCGTTGTACCGCGTAGTTTGACTGTCCATATGTTGGGATTGGGTTCTGGAACCAATGAGGATTTTAGAGCTAGGTGAGCTGAAACCCTAGTTTCTTGTTAGGTCCGAACCCACTAGTATACTCTATCCTACGCTGGGATTAGTGGTGAGCTTGCTGAGGTCCTCGACTCACTGGCGGTGGTTGCCATTTTTTCAGATCCCAGACGCCAGTGATGGCCGCACCCCTATGCTCTTTGGCTTGCCAGTGCAGATGGAGCCCGAGGTTACCCACCATTACGATGAAACTGCTACGATGTGGCTCAGACGGCTGACTACTGTATGGGTGATCAGGGAGGCCCCAGCTTGCTCCTATAGTTCGAGGCTCTGGTATAGAGAGGACGAGCTAGGTTTAGAGGGACCCTTGAGAGATGCCCTGATACCCATGGAGGACGACCCTCGATTCTACGACCTGCTGTATATGGGGGTGAGGTGGTCGACCCTGACCCAATGTTGGAGCTGCCGTCCAAAGACCTCGGAGATAGACGGCCACGTGGAGGGCGATGCCATGGACAACCGACCAGGAGGAGGATCTTGAGGAGCAGCTAGAGGACTGAGTCTGCTGACGCTGGTCTAGTTTTTGGAAGATAATGTGAGCGTAGGTGTCGAGACCATGGGTTGTATTTCTTTTAGGGGTCTGTACCGAATGCTTTGTCGATATATATAAATTGATGATTTGTGTATTCTCTTTTTATACTACACCGATTATTGTATGCATGCATGTGTGGATAGGAGGCATGCTTCCACAGTTCATATGATGGTTTTTTAAACGGACGCGCCGTCTGGTCGCTGACGAAGAAAAAAATCTCCTAGGCCGTCGCGTATCGGTGAACCAGGCGAGCGCGAGAGAGAATTTAAATGTATGAGCGGGATGTCGCGAGCTCGATCGGGGTTCGGGCGTGACATCCCCGTTTATGTTCGAGTGGTATCAGAGCAGGTCAGCTCGATACGAGAACCGTTCGAGGATTTGGAGTGATAAGGGCTGATAATTTTAGGGGTAGTTAGATAGACAGACCCTAGACCTTAAGGATTAGGAGGGTAGAATGCATGATTGATTGACGCGTGGTGGTTGCCTTAGTTCATTTGTTTGCCTAAGAACAGACTGAGGCAATAGTGATTATGAACTAAGTTGCAGGTGCGTCAGGACCTGAGGTAAGGTTCTAAAGCATAGCCCCCTGAGTAGGGTGCTTGAGTGCTGACTGCTAATTGCTGAGTTGGTTGGACTGCTGGTTGTTGTGTTTTGATTGTATTGCCTAGTCGGGCTATCGCGCGCTGCTTGACCATCATGACATTGCATGATTTCCGCATTGAAAGCAAATGTGTTTTAGAAATGAAAACGATTTAAATTGGAAATTTTGTATTGAAAAAGCACATGCATCTCATTTGTTGGATTGGGTAACCGTCAGCCTGGTATGGGACAGGTCTGACGGGAACGTCTAAAAACTGTGATGAAGCGTGGTATGGGGACACGTGGAACGGGATTCTCTCTGGCTGTGGTTAACTTAGGACAACTGTTCGCAACCAAGAAATGATGAGGGCGGGGAGTGGTCGCCGGGGCAGAGACTCGTTCAAGGAGCGGCTTCCGGCAGGCTTCTAGTTGAGGTGTGAACAGAGTGGCCTTAGTGTTGTCATTGACAGGGTTGAGTCTAGGATGTCTACCCGGATTCAATTGCATTAGCGTGGTGCAGCGATATTTACATGCATGTTCATATCAGTGGACGCGATAGCAGGCGAAAGCTTGCTATGGTAGTTTAGATTACTAATTCCTGAAAGGAATTATATCGGGTCAGGAGTGAGTGAGATTAGGAGGATGAGCAATTAGGGGCAAAAGACTAGCGTCAGCAAGCGTAGAAGTTGTGCGAGCTCACCGCACCAGATGAGGAGACCCTAGGATCGAAAGATGATGATGATCCTGATTGCAGTCACTAAAATTGATGGTTATCTATAGTTAGACGGCTGCAAGAAGAACTGCCATTGTACCCCAGCAGCTGACTCCTCAGCTCTGGCTAACTCTGAATGGCGCATGGGGGTAAGGGATTGAAATGGAGGTCGTCAGTACAATAGTGGTAGAGCATTCCTTAAGCCTGTAACTATTTGAAGTATGACGTACTTGAGGACCAGCGGTCCGTTTCCTGCGTCAGAACCAAGGATGGGTGAATCTTGAAAATGTGGAAGAAATAGGGCATTCCGATGGGCATGCAGAATCTGAATTCAACCGTAGCTGCTACTTGTTGCCCCTAGGTCTACAAAGCGTAGCGCGCCACCGTGTGAACGGGGCCCATGAGAAGGTTTAAGTATCATACAAACGTAAAATGTACATTGAGTCCGTTAAATGCATTGGTGAGTGGACAATTTTTGAATATAAAAGTTATCTGAGTTTAATTGAAATGCTCGACTTGAAGTAGATTATCCTCGAGATAAAATTAGCGAAGAAGGCATTTGCTTTGCTGACAAGGTGCAAGACTGCTAGGTGCTCGTAGAGTAGGTGGGCAAATTACTCCTCAAGCTTCAATCAAGAGTGGACATTTGTGGTCAAATAACGAAAACATGAAATGTGAGGATTTCGGAGGGTGTGGTCAAGGAAATAAAGACATACCCTCATTGGAATGGGACAAGAACGTGCTTAATTAAGGTCAGCAAGGCGTCTCAAGATGTAAGTTGTTCGTTAGAGACAGATACTAGATAGAACCGAACCGCCATCAAACAAGAGGCAGAATCACAGGAATTAGATCTTGGGTTTAAATGAAATATGAAGGAATGTGTAATCTTGGGCGATAAGGCATTATCAACCTCTTTGTGAATGGTTATACAAATAGTCGAAGTGCAAGGAGAGCCTACATATGGTGATTGGATTGGTGAAGGCTACATGATAATGGACGAAGACGCGCATCCGTGATTTTATGGCTTCAACCTAGAATCTCAGTGTTCGATGGTTCTTAGGTTGCCGGATCTAACTAATCGGTTAGGAGCAAAAAGATTGATTAAGGTTTGAAAGGTAGTGGCCTGAGAGCTTAAGAAAACCTTTGGAACAGCTGAAGGTTTAGGTTTTGGAACTCAGGATAAGCTTGATGGATACGTTTGTTTTGGACTCTTGTCAAGATGGAATTGTAGTGCTTTATAGTTTTAGTTGATTTAATCTCATGGTGGCGGGGGGGAGGGGGGGATGCCAGAGTTGAGGTACAATCGGGATTCGCGGATTAAATTGATGGGCATTAGGACAGCTCTGGTGCATATAAATGCGTGATTGAAGGGTAATTCTCAATTCGTTAATGTTGCTTAATGTATAATGAAGGACTGGCGCCATAAGTATACAATTCGTGATTAATACATGATCGATAGCAAATTAGGATGTACGTAGCAATTGACACGGTTGGTTGGGACGATAAGCGTAGAGATAAGCGCATGGATCAGAATGTGAATAGTCTTAATGTGAATGAAAAACCCCCCCGCTCAAGAACAGACGACTATGAGGATGTGTTCGAGGAATATAATAGCCTCTCATGGATGTAAAGTGTAAGATTTTGAGTGATAAGTAAGTGACCTACGAGGTGTAACAATCATCTGAAGGAATGAGAAATAAGAAAAAATCAAATATAAAAAAAAAATAAACCTGAGTGCCCAGGATGGCATGAGAGTGAGCGAA
>JAGVVM010011639.1:0-12991 GCA_019149425.1 Psidium friedrichsthalianum
GGAAAGGTGCCGAGTCGGCAAGCGATGGCAGTCGGTGGTAGGGGGGAAGCTTGTCGGTAGCTCGGATCGCCCAATTGGAGCGAACCAGCGCCGAAGGATGGGCTTCAGTAGGGGGTGCTTTGCGAGACAGAGACGAGGGAGAGGTGAGGCTATCGATTGAGAGAGAGACGAAGATGAGAGAGAGAGCCCGGGGGTGGGGTTTGGGAAGAAGACGAAGATGACGGAGAAAGGGGGTGGGTGCGGGCGGGGGCAGAAGACGAAGATGAGAAGAGAGGGCGGGGGTTGCGTGTGCAGTACTCTGCTAGATTGTAGAGGTCACTTTCGAGAGATTAATATTCAAGTAATTTAATTTTTTTTATTTTTTTATTTTCTTTTAAAAAAAAAACTAATTGGGTCAAATTACAATAATATCATTATATATATAAAAATATATTTTTAATATACGTGTCCCTAAATGTCGAAAATTTTTATTTTTTAAAATGACGCGTCGGCGTGTCGTGTCGTGTCGTGTGTCTCATGTCGGTGTCGGTGCTACTTAGGTTAGTACCATCTTCCCCACAACCTGAGTTAGTACCATCTTCCAGACAACCTGAGTACTACTTACTTTTTAAAGTTAGGAGCTGGAGTAGTTTATCTGGGGTTCCGTGAAAACTCCTTAGCACACAATTCACTTCTCATGCAATGAGAAATGGTTTAGATGGAGCTTGACATAGGGGACGAGTGTTGGTTGTGAGGATTGGTATAAAGAAAAAAAGGCGGTTACAGGACGGGGAAGGAGGGGTGGTGACCAGGAGGAGATGAAATGCAACCTTAAATCTTCGTTTAGTTGGGAGAAATGCTCAACGTTGTTGCAATAGGATCGGGTGGGTTTTTGTGTCTGAAGTCCTGCCTTGTGTTTATACTGAAAAGTGAAATCTATTTGTCAAATTGAAGCCCACTTTTAGCTTGTATCAGACTTTCATGTCACTTAAATTTTGGAGCATTTAGTTTCTGCTTGAATATTTCTTTCATTGGGGTGTCATTTGCTGTACTTGGTACCTGTGATCTCATGGCTTTCAACATCAACATCAACATCACCTTTATCCCAAACCAGTTGGGGTCGGCGGATCTCATGGCTTTAAGTGGAAAAAAGGCTTTAAATTAATAAATTCAAGATTCTGGTTTGTGTTCTCCACCGGCCAAAGAAAATGCTTGTTTGTTTAAGTTACACGCACTTAGTGATGGGTGTAGGGGTGGTAAACCTGGTAACGACTGTTATTGTGAAGATACTTGCAACAGTAGTGACAGAAAAACCTTTCATGGTTGTCAAGGTCATGAGAACATGACCGGAGCTGGTGCCTTGCGCTATGCTCTTCATCTCCATTTTCTTTGCCCTTTTCCTAAAAAGAGTACTAGTTCAGTTGCAAGATGCAAATCTGATCCCCTCTCTGTACCAACAGAAAAGTTAGATAGGGAAAGGAGATTCTATTATACAATGACATGAGGGTTGTATTCCCTCAACGACGTTCGGATGCTGACGAAGGCAAGGTATGATCTATCTTGGCTTACTGTAAGCCATTACTTGTGCTGAAGTGCTCGTAGTGACTGTTCTCCAAATATCATGTGTGGCATCACTGTGGCACTTGACGCTTAAGTGAATTTTTGCCTTTGTAGTGTTATTTCAATTGTCATTTAACATCTCACCCAACTCTGTTGTCCTCCAAAGTATATGAAGAGGCACACTCTGTTGATTTTTTCTATGTTTAAAAAGTTTTGGAGTTTCAAATCTATTTCTTTCTCCTTTTTGGCCCCCGGATATCCTCTGATTAATCCATGTTCTCTTCGAGTTCCATGTTTATGTAGCCAGGACTTCAGTGTTCTCTCTCTCTCCCTTCCTTATAGTGACCCTATAAAGAGTGCTATCCTGAGAATTTTTTTTAGCTGTCTAAATCTAAAATAAAGGAACGCTTGAATCTGTTTAATGATTCTAAATTAGCTCGTTGAAATCTGGTTCATTTGTTCGATTCGCCATATTCAGTTGACCTTTTATGCTAGACCGGAATTTGTAAGATTATGAAGCTATAGTTCTGATTATAACCGCAGGGATACATTGACCTGCTTGGTTGTCATCCATCGGATTAGGAACTCTGTCCGTGATGGTGTTAATTCTCTATATATCTGATGAGTGCGCTATGTCTAATGCAGCTCAAGGTGGACTATCACTACCCAGAAGATCCAAAATACTTTGACCTCGGCATTTGAAATGTCTCGAGCTACCTCCACAATTGAATCCTGGAGGTGCTGTACATAATTCAGTCTTCTTTTCGAATATCTTCATTCCTCCTCTTCTACAGGTTCCAGTTTCTCAATAATGTTAACCTCTTATTTCCATGTACAAGTTACTTTATCATCGCAGCCTTCATGTCAAATATGGGCTCACTGCCTTTTTGGCAGTTCATGCTTGAAATCGGCGTTCTTTTTGAGGCAGACTTTACTTTTGGTTCGATACAGCAGCATTGCTCCATTTCTAGCACGAAGGGTTCAAGAAGACATTCTTTTCTTTTTTTCTCAAGGTGATTTGAGTTAAGAGATGCATGTCGGATACTGGTGCCGCAGAGAAATCATATCAGTTGGGGCACATTTTAATGTTCATCGCTAAGAGCTTAAGAATAACCTCATATTGATTTAAGATACAAAAACAAGAGGGGGGTTCAAGAAATCGCTCACATCGTAACAAAGCATAAGATGTCCTTAATTCGAAGTGGGAATCCTGGGCTTGCTGCGTCATTGGGGGCCTATCGTGAAGTTGACCATGTAGCAATAGCAAGAACCAAATGATTGTGCGCTCAATTCCGGCGCCGGGAACTCGGACGGGAGTGTGAGTGGATTCCCGAACAAAATCCCCTTCAAAGAGCCGATTAATTACCGTTCTGCCCCTTATCACTGTGTGAAAATATATGCTGGACTTATAGGTCTGTTTATTGTGATTAATGAATTTGGCATTTAAATTTCGGAACCAATTAAGAAAACAAGAAAAGTTCAAAACCTTCTTGGGAAAAAGTATCAAAAAAGTTTTAAACATATTTTTTTTTGGGTCAGAAAGTTTTAAACATATTGTGTTAATACTAATTTAGTCATAAACCTTTTAATTATATCAATTTAGTCCTAAACCTTTTGCATTGGTATCAATTCAGGCCATGTGGATAATTGTGGCAAAAATTATTGACGTGGATGCCATTTGTCCTATGTGGCGTAGTTAATGCTAATGTGGACTTTTTAAAATAATTTTTAAATTTTTATTTTATTTTTATGAATATTTTTAATTATGATTTTCTTTTTGTCCTTTCACTTTGGCTAGCGAGGTCCCGGCCACTGGGTGAGGGCTAGCTAAGGGTGATTGGTTCTCGGTTAGGTCTAGTTTTTGGACGGTCTAATTATTGGATCGACCGTGTATAACTCAATCTTCCTTTTCGAGTACCTTCTTTCCTCCTCTTGGACAGGTTCCAGTTTCTCAATAATGTTAATCTCGTAAATTCATGTACAGGTTTACTTTATCATCGCAACCTTCATATCAAATATGGGCTCACTGCCTTTTTGGCAGTTCATGCTTGAAATCGGAATTTCTTTTGAGGCAGACCTTTATTTTCAGTGTGATACAGCAGCATCGCTCCATTTGTAGCACAAAAAGTTTGTCTTCCTTCTTCCACATTAATCTCTGGTTGGCACTACCTAGGATCGAGTAAGACATACTCTTCTTTTTTTCTCAAGGTGATTTGAGTGAAGACATACACCAAATCGGCGGCCTATCACCCAATTCATCTTCAGCAATAAGCACACACTGAGAACTCCATCTAATGCTACGACTTTGCCTCTCTCTCGATAGTGCGCCTCTATGTTTGGCATCCCCAATCATCACCGAGCAGAGTCAAAATGTTGAACAAGTATAGATCTGGCTCTTGAGAGAGCGAAACCTTCACGAATCTTTTTTGATTTCCTTCAAATTGAACTTGTTCACCATCGAAATATGAGAAAGCGGAACTCTAAAATATACAGGCATTAAACCCAAATCTAGATTAGATCGGAATAGAAATCTCCCTAAAATGGGAGATAAAAGCTTTTAGATCTAGACTAAATTGGAAGGGAAACTCTAAACGGGAGGAAAACAAGAAAGAAAACAGAGGACTAAAACAACCTATGAAGAACAAGGGGAGGAAAGGGAGAGATCTAGCTCAATCCCTCCCCTCCATGGAAGTTGAAGAAGAAAGCCTTGTGAAGGGTAAGAGGGAGGAGAGAACTAGGGCCGGCTTGAGGAAGTTGAAGAACTTTGGTACTAATACCCCTTCAAATAGCCCATTAGTTACTGTTCTGCCCTTATCATTGATATAAAAATATATGTTGGACTTATAGGTCAGATTCAAATCGTTGTAACTTTAGGTAGGATAACCTTGATATTACTGCACTGTTATATCAATGATTTTTGTGTTGCTTCGATTAATGAATTTGGCATTTAAATTTTGGAACCAATCACAAAAACAAGAAAGTACAAAACCTTCTCTGGAAAAGTTCCAAAAATTAATAAACCTATCGCAAAGTACCAATTTAGTCCTAAATCTTTTGTATTGGTATCAATTCAGTATATCTGGTCAATTTTGGTCATAAATTGTTGACGTAGACGCCGGCCGTCTTATGTGGTATGGCCATCGTTGACGTGGACATTTTTAATATTTTTTTAGTTTTTAGAATTATTTCTTAATTTTTTTCTTTCACTTTCACCGGCGAGGTTGCGGGCAACCCTTACCGGCCATTCGGTGTGGGCCAGCTAAGGGTGATCGGTTCTCAGTCTAGTTCCTAGATGGTCCAATTATTGGACACATTGCATTTTTTTTTGGTCATTTGTCGTTAAATTTTTCTCGTTAACGACACATTCATCGGACCACATCTCATTAATTGCATAGCTTGTTACTAAATTTGGAAGTCATACTAAGCATCATGAACATCTTAGGTTTATGTATCGGTTTACATTCAAGAATTTTTTTAAGAAAATATTTTTTGATCCAGTCAGGCTGTTCCCCCATGGAATCAGGAACCGGACATACCGTAACCATTTCCAATTTTTATGGAATTGAGAACTAGATCGATCGTAATGGGTTTCAACTTTATGGAATCAAAAACCGAATCGGAGCCTCTAGGAATGGGACCGAACCGGCTAGGTTCGATCTGGTTCAGTCAGTCAATTTTGCTAAGCTTTAGGGCTAGCTAGCCCTTGTCGGCCGCTGGTGAGGGTCACAACCCTCACTAGATTTGGGCAATCGCCTTGCCCATGGCCGTCATGGCCTTGTCGACGACACTTGCCAGCCAAAGTGAAAGGGAAAAAAAAGAAAAAACTAATTAAAAATTTTTATGCTAAAAAATATTTAAAAATGTCCACGTCAGTGTCAGATGTGTCAGATAGGATTGTTGGCATCAATGTCAGTCTTTTTGTTCAAAATTTGCGGAAAAAAAAGAAAAAAACTAATTAAAAAATATTTATATGCTAAAAAATATTTAAAAATGTCCACATCAGTGTCATATGCGTCAGATAGGATTGTTGGTGTCCATGTCAGCAATTTTGTTCAAAATTTGCGGGATGGACTCAATGTAAAATATTTAGGATTAAATTGGTCCAATTGTGATGTTTAGAATTGAATTAGTACCAATGTAATAGTTTATGACTTTTTTCTATACTTTTTCGAGCTTCTCGAGAAGGTGCAATTGCTACTCATTGCTCTGGCTTTCACCTCCTTTTGCTTGGAAATGTTCCCGGTAACTTTATAAAAGTAGAGAAGCAATCGCAATACATAGTAAAATAACTTTTCTAGAACTTTCACTACAAAAAAGGGCTTTTAGCCACGAAAAATTAGCGACGAAATATCATTCATCGCTAATTTGCTACGAAAATAGCAACGAAAACAACTTTCATCGCAATTCGTCGCAAAATTCATCGAAAAATAAAAGAAGGCTTTTAGCCATGAAAAATTAGCGATGAAATGTAATTCGTCGCTAATTTCTAACAAAAATAGCAACGAAAATAAATTCGTCGCAAAAAAACCATAGGGATTTTAGCAACGAAAATTAGCGATGAAATACAATTCGTTGCTAATTTGCGACGAAAATAGCAACGAAAAAACTTTCGGCCACATTTGTTGCTAAATTCGTCGCTAACTAGCGCGACATACTTTTTCGTCGCTAATTGGTGACAAAAAAAAATTATTGTCACAAAATTAGCGACGAGATTTGCGACAACATAATTTAATTTGGTTGAAATAAATCACAAGAAAAAATATATGAATAATGAACCATTTGTCTTGGCACAACAAGTAATTCAAGTATATTATGCATCATATCCTAGTTTGAAACGTGACAAAGTTGATTGGTGGGTTGTATGTAAAACCAAAGCACGAAGAAAAATCGAGGAACACTGGAAGAATATAGCATATCAATAAGAGGAAGTTAGTAACACGGTTGAAATTGAGGAAGTTTGTATTCCAACTTTACGAGATCTATGTGGAGCAGTAATAGATGTGGATCCAACTGAAATTCGTGAATCAAATTTTGAAAGCGTTGAAGAATCTGATTTTGAGACAGAGGATGAATATGACGATATTGAAGAAGACGAAGACGAAGATTATGAATTTTGAAAATTTTTACTAATATTATTATTGTTGTTGTTGTTGCGACATATGTTATTGATAATGTTATTATTATTATTGTTGTTGTTATTGTTAGGTTTGTTTTTTTTTTTTAAGTTGGCTCGTTATTGAGGGATCAAAGGATTTTGGATAGACTAGGGTTTTGGGCCTATTTTTTAAGTATTGTATATTGTACTCGTACAAGAGATTACTGTAATGAGTGGTTGTGGTGAAAATCTAAAATATAGTAGAATCCCTTTGCAGGATGTAGCTCTATTTTAAGGTGAACCTAGGTAAATTTTGTGTCATCTTTTGTTTTTTCTACCTTTTGTGTGATTCGTGGCTAAATTAGTCGCTAAATTAGCGACGAAAAATGATTTTTGTTGCTAACTAATTAGTGACGAAAAATTATTTCCGTCGCTAATTGTTAATTTTGCGACGAAAAATAATTTTCGTCACTAATTGTTTACCCACGTCAGAAGTATTGATCGCTAATAATCATCATCCTCGTTTTGCTCATTTGCTCTCTCTTAGCGATGAAATATATTTTTGTCGCTAATTATACAATAGCGATGAAAAATCATTTTCGTGGGTAATTGTTAATTAGCGACGAATTCAATATTTATAGCTAATTAGCGACGACAAGCCTAAATCGTCGCTAATTAGCGACGAATATAATCTCTCGTCGTCGCTAATTAGCGACGGTAATCCCACGTGGTCGCTAATTAGCGACGACAAGCCGAGGTCGTCACTAATAGAGGAAAACTATGGACTGGAGATATGGGCCTTAGCCGAGGGAAGTCGCACACTCGTTCATCCTTCTCGCTCTCTCTCTCTCTCTCTCTCTCTCTCTCTCTAGCTGAGGCGGCTCTGCGCATTCCCCCTCCTTGCCTCTCAAATTAGATCTCTGTCTCTCTGTCTCTCCTGCTCTCCCTCCGTGTCATCAGTTGGGATTTGGAACGGGAGGGATCGTTCTCAATCGATTCTTCGATTGCAGGTCTTGGGTGGGACTGCCTGGTCGCGGGTACACAAGAGCTGACGAACTAACCATCCCACGTTTCAGTGCTGTCCGCCGAAGAGGAGGCCTTGAAGAGGAACACCGATTGCTTCTATTTCCTCGCCTCTCCTTTGACCTGCAAAAAGGTTCGCCCTTTTGTGTTCCCTCCCTCCCTCCCTCTCTCTGTGTATCTATTGATCGAGATTTCCCTTTTGTTTTCTCTTTAGGGTTCAAGGACAAAAGATTATGCTCTTTTATAGCTCTGGGGGTTGTAGTTCTTGGGTTTGTTTTTATCTTTTGTCTCGGAGTTAGGGGTAGTGCGATAGTTGTCTGAACCCTTGATACATTATCCGTAATAGTGGACCAAATCAAGCTGCGACTACAGGACAAATTAGACCAATTAAGTGCAAACCCGAAAAATATTATCACCCTAATTGTTTCTTTGCAAGAGGAGTTTCCGGTAGTTCCCACATTCCCTTTCACAGGCTTGACACAAGTGAAATTGTGGATCTATGGTAAGCAGTATCTTTCATAGAGACAGCTTCTCAAACCAGTTACTGCAGTTATACTAGATCTTTCACATTTAGAAGCTTTTACAGCAAAGGTAGGTAAGATTTAAGGTTAAAATGACAAGTTAACACGACGGTTTGAAATATCATTTGTTTTGCATATTTATTTACAAGGTATATGATATTCAGGGTCAAATCAAAGAGCAATATCATGCAAATATATCACGGCAATGCTGCAGTGAAGCGAAATTGTAATAGTTGTAGGCTCCGTTTGTTTCACGAAAAATGTCATACTTTCGGAAAACATTTTCTAGGAAGTCATTTTCCAAGAAAAAGAATAATATTTTTCGGTATTTGGTTAATACTTAAAAATGAATCGGAAAATAATTTTCGTCGTTTGTCAAGGAATTGATTTTCGGCGGCCGGCGGTTGCGGCGGGCGACCTGCTGCGACCGGCGGCCGGCGGCGGAGGAGGAAGTACGAGAAAAGAGAAAGCAAAAAGTATGAAATAAACAAGGAAGAAAAGATGAGGAAAATGTTTTCCTCTTTTCAAAATGAGGAAAACATTTTCCACATCTTTCAAAGAGATTTTTCCATAGGAGGAAAATGTTTTCTAGGATTAGCCTATTTTCCGCCCTCCAAACGCCAGAAAATCTGGAAAACATTTTCCAGGAAGTTGTTTTCCGTGAAATAAACGGAGCTGTAAATAAAAGTTTATTTTCCAACTTGACACATTAGGTATACAAACTCCGCCTATGTAGCTTACATAGCCTGTCCCAAGCCAGGGTAAAGGAGGAGGGTTGGCGTCAGGTGTAGCGAGCTGGCCGCAAAAAAAGAGCTGCCCCTTATGAGATGAACCCAAGAGATTTTTCGTTGGAGCGTATCCTTCTTAACGACGCGTTGCATCGGTGCCCGGGTGTAGCGAAAAATGGGCAAGGGTCCTTGCACCAAGATAGGCGGGTGCGAGGGGTAAGGAAGTTAGCCTTGGGCCATCATTCCCAGAGTGATGCGCCACATTGCCCGGATATGGTGAAAAGTAAGCTAGGGTCCTCACACTTTTATGGGCGAGTGTGGGGGGCAAGAAATGCCCAAGGAGTAAGGAATCGAATAGGGAGTTGGAACATAGGAACCTTAACGGGAAAGCTGAGGGAGTTAGCAGATACTTTTGCTAGAAGGAGAGTGAATATTGCGTGCCTGTAAGAGACTAAATGGGTTGGAGAGAAGGCTAAGGAAGTGGAAGGTACTGGATTCAAGTTATGGTACACAGGCACAAAGAAGAGTCAAAATGGAGTTGGGATTATGATCGATAAAAGTCTCAAGGATAAAGTTGTTGATGTTAAAAGATCAGGCGATCGGATTATCATGATTAAGCTAGTAGTGGGAGAATTGATCTTAAACATCCTTAGTGCGTATGCCCCCCAAGTTGGATTGTCAGTAGCTGATAAGAACAGATTTTGGGAAGACTTGGAGGAGATTTTAAGGGGGATACCATGTGAGGAGAAAGTATTCATAGGAGGAGATCTTAATGGACATGTTGGCCAAAGTAGTGGAGGTTTTGGCTATGGGATTAGAAACGAGAGTGGCGAAGACATCTTGAACGTTGCACTAGCGTATGATTTGATGTTAGCAAATACTTTCTTTAGGAAAAGAGAGTCACATCTAATCACTTTTCGTAGCGGTCAGAATCGTAGTCAGATTGATTTCTTTCTTGCCAGAAGAGAGGATAGAACCTCGTATATAGATTGCAAAGTCTACCCTGGAGAATGTGTAGCTACGCAACATAAGTTGGTGGTTCTAGAGGTTCGGTATAAGGCACAGAAGATGCCGCGAAGGGCTCAAAATCCCAGAATAAGATGGTGGAAGTTAAAGGAGGGAAAACATGCCGATTTCAAGGAAAAGATGTTTCAAGAAGGACCGTGGAAACTAGAGGGAGAAGTAAATAGGATGTTGAGTGAGATGTCTAAATGCATACAAAGAGTGGCAAAAGATGTGCTAGGTGAAAGTAAAGGGTGCGGACTTCAGACAAAGGAAACTTGGTGGTGGAATGAAGAGGTGCAGGAGGCAATTAAGAAGAAGAATGAGTGCTTTAGATGTCTGCATAAATGTCCTAATGAAGAGAATTTGCAAAATTTTAGATTGGCACGAAAAAATGCCAAGAAAGCTGTGAGAGAGGCTAGAGGCAAGGCTTTCTCTGATATGTATAAAAAACTTGAGAGCAAAGAAGGAGAAAAAGATATCTATAGGCTTGCTAGGATAAGGGACAAGAAAAGTAAAGACTTGATACAGATTAGATGTATCAAGGATGAAAATTAAAAACTATTAGTAAAAGATAAAGAAGTGAAGAAAAGGTGGGTGAGCTATTTTAACAAGCTTTATAATGGGGAGGGCGATCGAGGCGAGGTGGATCTGGTGGACGCTTATGATGAGTTAAACAGAAGGTTTGTGCGTAGAATTAGAGCACAAGAAGTCCAGGATGCTTTAAAGAAGATGAAGACTAGTAAAGCCTTAGGACCAGATGGTGTCCCTATTGAAGTATGGCGTTGCTTAGGGAAAGTGGCAATAAGTTGGTTGACTAAACTGTTTAACAAGATCCTCCAAGCTAATAAGATGCCTGATGAATGGAGGAAGAGTATGATCGTGCCTATCTATAAGAACAAGGGGGATATTCAGAACTGTGGCAACTATAGAGGTATTAAGCTTATGAGCCATACAATGAAATTATGGGAAAGAGTTATTGAGCATCGTTTGAGAGTAGAAACCAAGGTTTCTGTAAATCAATTTGGATTTATGCCAGAAAGATCTACCATGGAGGCTATCTTCTTAATACGACAGTTGATGGAGAGATATCGAGAAAAGAAGAAGGATCTACATATGGTATTTATTGACCTCGAGAAGGCATATGATAGGGTCCCAAGAAAAGTTTTGTGGTGGATTCTTGAGAAGAAAAAAGTATCATTAAAGTATGTAGAGGCAATCAAGGATATGTATGATGGTGTTACTACATGTGTGAAGGCCTGTGATGGCACATCAAGTTATTTTCCGATCATAGTAGGTTTACATCAAGGTTCGGCTCTGAGCCCTTATCTTTTTGCACTAATTATGGATGAGCTAACAAAAGATATTCAAGATGAGGTGCCGTGGTGTATGATGTTCGCAGATGATATTATACTTATTGATGAGACCAAGGCTGGGGTCAGTGCTAAATTAGAATTATGGAGAAGCACGTTAGAGTCCAAAGGATTTACGTTAAGTCGGAATAAGACGGAATACATGAAGTGTGAGTTCGCCACGTGAAGAGGAGATGATCAAGAATCTGTGGATATGCTTGGACAGGAGGTACCTAAGAAAGATGCTTTCAGATATTTGGGATCAATTTTGCAAAAGAGGGGAGAGATTGACGAAGATGTTAGCCATAGAATCAAAGCAGGTTGGATGAAATGGCGCAGTGCATCGGGATTTTTGTGTGATCGCAAAATCCCTCTTAGATTAAAGGGAAAATTTTATAGAACAGCAATAAGACCTGCAATGCTATACGGAGCTGAATGTTGGCCGGTACAAAAGCAACATGAGCATAAAATTGGAATAGCGGAAATGAGAATGTTAAGGTGGATGTGTGGTCATACAAGGATGGATAAGATAAGAAATGACGATATTCGACGAAAAGTTGGAATAGCACCGGTGGCAGAGAAGATGAGAGAACATAGATTGAGATGGTTTGGACATATTCTTCGTAGACCCTTAAATGCTCCGATAAGAACAGAAGTGTGTTACCGAGAAAACGATATGAAGAAAGGACGAGGTTGGCCGAAACTTACTTAAGGGAAGGTAGTAAAACAAGATTTAATAGAGTGGGAAATAGATTGCCGTATGATCTGCCTTAGGACAGAGTGGAAGAGAGCTATCCGCATTGTAGAGGGAGGGATTCCCTATGTTCCAGAGTGCCTTGTTTAGTCCTTTCTATTTATTTATTATTTATTTATTTTTGGGTATCCATATTTTTACTTTTATTTTAGTATATTTTAAGCTTTTCGCTTCGGGTTCATCGACCGCCGACCCCAACTAGTTTGGGATAAGGTGATGTTGATGTTGATGTTGATGTTGATGTTGATGTTGATGTTGACACATTAGGTATACAAATAACAAGCATATGGAAGATATCAGGATGAGTACCTTTAAGGCCAATTTTTTGAAGCACTGCTCCACGTTCCACAAATAACAAGCATATGGAAGATATTTCATTGTCATTTTGATTAATGTTTGGTGTTCATGTGTACTTTTTTTTCCCCTTTTGTTTGTTTTTCAATGTGCTTTTAATAATCAAGTAGGTGATGGGCACAATGATGAGCAACACAATGATGATGAGATTGCTGATGATGATGATGATTTTGTCAATCGTTTGATTGATTAAACGGTAAGAATTTTTTGCTTTTGCATGTTGAATACCCAGTACACTTTTAGTTTGCTTTCTACACTATCTGCAATTTCCCACCAGGTTCCTCCTGTACCTCCAATATTCCCACCATCAACTTTGTGCTCTTCTAAATGGAAGTTCATGGTGGGAATATTGGAGGTAGTTCCTTTACTGATCAGTTACTACGCATTACTACAGAAAAGTTGAAAATGGAGGATTTGCTGGTTTGAACGGAACTTGTGGGCATAATGAATGTATGGATGGTTTTGCAGGCATAGCTGAGGGTAAGAGCCAACAGGCTGACATTTTGTCCTCATATAGTTAGCTAGAAGTGGTTGGATCTTTAGTTTTCGTGTTGGAGAG
The DNA here is from genome assembly GCA_019149425.1 of Psidium friedrichsthalianum. Taxonomy (NCBI): domain Eukaryota; kingdom Viridiplantae; phylum Streptophyta; class Magnoliopsida; order Myrtales; family Myrtaceae; genus Psidium; species Psidium friedrichsthalianum. Next base: position 12,928 of record JAGVVM010011639.1, read on the forward strand.
CCGAATTGGTTATGTTTGTTTCTTTAAGCTCTCTTGTTTCTAATGGATCTAATGCAAAATCTGT
>JAGVVM010011640.1:0-10756 GCA_019149425.1 Psidium friedrichsthalianum
CCCGTGTTGAAATGGCGAGGTGTAGCCCTCCATTGTGGATATGAAAGGGGAGACCTAACTTTCACAATCACGCAAGGGGTTGAAGATCAGGCCGAAGTAATTTATGAAGAATTGAGCTTTTAGGGTGAAAAAATCTTCATATGTGTTGTTGAAGGATGGCATTTACGGGGGGTTCCGTATGGGTTTGGGGTTTTGCTGTTTGGGGCTCGGTCGCACTGAACTTGCGAAACCGATTGCCTGGGGAACTGCTTGATGGCACTTCCCCGCCGATTTTCTGTTTTTCAAGAAAAGGTGTGCATGCCGGACTTTAGGTGCGGTGGCTTGCAACACAGTGCTTAAATTTTCAGTTTCGAAATCCGAAATACATATAGTTCCATATGTGGCGGGAATGCTGAAGCGCTCCCCCTAGTGAGGCCGAAGACTATGATGACTCGACAATAGGAGGATATTCTGTCAACGATTCTCATAGGCCGAATGTCCCTATCACCGCAGAAAACCCTGTCTTGCTCTGTGATTAACGAGAATTTCCATCTGCAAAAGCTGTTCAACATAAGGCGATCCTGCTTGTTGGCACAGTTCATGTTCTAGATGAAAAGTAGAGACAGAAGATGAGATTGTCTCTGAATACTGCCGAAAGACAGACAAAGAGTCTGCCTGGAATCTACAAATCAGCGTGTTGCTCTGGCAGGATGGATATCCCCGGATGCCGAGGGGCCTCCCCGTCGATCACCACCTCGCCGCTTCATCAGCTGTGTGGTACTGTTCAGTGAGCCAGTCTTTCGAGCCCTGAACGTCAGACGCAGGTGCAAGTTCATCTAGCCAAAAAAGTCAGATTTCTTAACGATTTTCTCGCATAGCTTAGCCTCAAAGAGACTGGAACATGAGCATGCGATCAGGATCTATTACTGCTCTTCTACGTCCATCATTTCAAATGTGGTGGTGTTCAATGCTTGCAATCATAGTATGTAGAACCTCTCCTTTTCATTATTTTTTGCCCAGCAAATTAGATACACTAATGCAGATTGTGAAGTTCAGATTTTCAGTGGCAGAGTTTCTTTGTAACAGTAGTATTTGTACGACAAAGGGGTCAAGGGAGGATCTCTCAATTGATTTGTTTGTTCTTGTAAGTAGTTATGTCATACACCACCTACACGCAGGTACCTCAAATTGTCGTCTCCGCCTCTGTAGTTTATGTTCGTCACTGCCGTGCATCCCAAACTAAAACGACGCCGGTGTAAAAAGGATCTTCTACTGTTACTCTTTTCTTGAATTTTGAGGTGTCGTTTGGTTTCATTTTGCTGCTTATGCAGTGCATTTTCTTCCCAAAGACTCTGCTCATCTGTTCTGATGCAAATTTTTGTCAAGCTTCTGGTTCAATGCACTGTCGGTTTCGTTCTCATGTTATGGGATTGTCATGAACTGATCTTTATCTAATCTGTGAGATTGAATAAGCTTGTGTTGAGAATCAGATAGTGAGTCAGATTTTTTAACTCTCCGCCGACCGCGGGCGGACCAATAAACTTAGATCAGAGAAGTTGCACATGCATATGAAGGATAATCTTGCATGTCACCTATCAAATTTTCCCATTTCGCCTTAAGAAAAAAAAAAAAATCAAATTTTCCGTTTTCAAAAAAAATAAATTCTCCCATTTCAACCAACTTGAGATATCAAGCATAATTTTCATCTTACAATTCAATAGGAGATTTTATTCTTTGGAATCTCTCGCGACTAATTAGAATTTACTTCTTAGTGACATAAAATACCCTAAACCTCTCAATAAGTTCATTGTTATTTTTAAGGATTTAAATGCTTTTCTTGGTTTGCATTTTTCTAGAAAGACATTTTATTTGGCCTTTCCTCTTTTATCTGGCTTATAGTAGAAAATTTGCAAAAAAAAAAGAGTAGAAAAGAAATACCTTCACCTAAAAAATAGACTTTTAAATTTTCAACAAGTAGCTTTCCCGTTTCAACAAACTCGAGATATTAGCATTATTGCCACCGCCATCCCATACATTGATAGACATTTAATTCTTTTGAATCTGTAATAATGAAAATTGACTCCATATACGTAAAATGCCTTAAACCTCTCAATATTTCATAAATTTTAAAAATCTTAAATGCTTTTCTTGATTTTCATTTTTCTGGAAAGATAGACTTTTTTCTTGGACCGACTATAGAAAAAAAAAAAACTACTTATGGTAATCCTAGAAAATTGTTAGTGTGCTCCACTAGTTTTGAGCTCACCGCGACACGACCCAATCAAAACCAAAGACTTCTTGCGGATCACTTCACGGTGGTGAGATTAGCACTGCCCCTCCTCGCCCGAAGTTAGCGAGCCGAATCCGAATCCCACGCACGCACTGCAGATACGCGCGCGCGCGAAATTCAGCTTCGCCTTGCAGCTCGATTCAAGCCTCGAACTCGAGCAGCGGCGCTTCCTCTTCCAGGTCGGTGACGCTCGTAGTTTGCCAATAGTAATTGTTCTTCATTCATCATCGTCTGCTTAGTGAATTGGTTGTTGTGTCTGTGGTTTCTGGAAAAACCTGAGCCTGTTGTCATGCTCTGTGTTGATATTTATCTTCGCTTCTGATGCCAGTACTGTTAAGAATATTGGTAATAAGCATCTGAGGCACTCTCTAAGCAACAACAGGAGAAAGTTGTAACTTTGAATGCACCGTATCATTGGGTTGTGTTTAATGTGTCTAGCAAGTGCCTCGAAGCGCACATTTACAAGACCCTTTTTTTTTTATCAAAAGTGTCTCTCTCTTTGTTATATTTTGATCACAATCTGATTTGGTCTGAATGAGGTGTATACAGGGATGGGGAGAAAGAAGCAAGCTCGGCCACGTAGGTCGGGTGGGATAATTATAGGAAGTAATGGGGAAGACAACACTAAATCAGATTGGGCTGAGGAAAATGTTGTACCAAATCAGAAGTTACAGAAGGACGGATTGGATATGAGTGATCCACCTTTTTGGTAGATGTTGAATGCGCTTGTTGGGCATTGGATGAGCATTTTGATATATCTGAACTTGTATTGACTGACTTGAACATACGAGGGGGATTTTCAGGTTTTAGAGTAGAAAATGGATTTTATCAGAGTTCGGATTACTCCTTTAGGTTCAGGGTGTGCAATGTGAATGAGTTTGTGGCTCGAATTAAACTGGGTCATTGGCCTCTATTATCTGCTAAAGATGTACATTTGGAGTTGGTTGAGAAGTGCTCGGGTGAGAAGAATCAAAAGGTGGTTTTGTCGGGTTCTTTTGATGGACCAAATGAGGGAGTTTCTGGTCTTGTTCACTTGGTTAGTCTGAAGTTTATGTCAATTAGGCCACTTGAGGGGATTGCTTTTTCAGAGGACATGACGACTGTAAGGATGAGGGTGGAAATTCTGAAGAGCTCCTTTGACGCTTGTGAGTCACTTCAGGATAATACAAGGCAATTGTGGAAAAAGAGCATGATCAATGTCATGGCTTGGTTGCGACCAGAGGTTATGACTTCAGAGGCCAGGTATGGAATTTGTCAATCTAAAGCAGGAGGAAATGATTTGCATCCAGATGAAAGGGATAGCGCCACAGTAAACGGGAAAGACGTGAAGTTTGACGTCAGTGGATTTTATGAGGCCATCAAGCCATCAAAGTAAGTATAGCCGTGAATTCTTTCTTGAGATCTTTGAGATGTCTCCTCATTTTGTCTTTGTTGCTTGCTTCTTTGCTGTACAGAGTGGATCCAATGCTCGATGGTAACATTCCCAACTTACTCCCTAAGCTTAGGCCATATCAACGTCGCGCTGCGTACTGGATGGTGCAGAGAGAGAAAGGAGCCTTAGGAAGTATTGGCACCCAGGGAACAAGTCAGTTAGTTTCTCCTCTATGTATGACTGTGGGTTTTGTTGACTCCGGTTTAAAAATGTTCTACAATCCATTCAGGTGCAGTTTCTCTATTCTTTCATTGTACTTCTTAAATTTGTCAAAGAATTAAGAAGTTATGGACATAAATTCAAATTCTAGCTTGGTTAGGGGTAAAATGGTTGAGTGTGGGTGGGTGTGGGTGGCATTTATCCATTTCTGAACTCATGATTTCTACGTCCTGTAACCTTCACCCTCCTCGTTAGGTCCATCAGCTTAGTTGCAATTTTTACGCCACATCAAACGTAAGACATGGCATAGTTTTATGCAATAGACAGTGGGAGCAGGAGTACAGTAAAAAGATTGACATGCAGGATAATTGGAACAAGGGCTAACGAGATCCTAACCTTCGACTTGACATCTAACACCTGTTATAAGATCGTTTCTTCTCAAAGCCTAAGTTGTCAGAGAACTTGATTGGATTATGTCTCACGACCATATTCACATAAATGGACTCATGATGATGGTAGTGATTGGTTAATTATTTATGTGGGTTGAAATTGAATATGCTGCTGTTAGGTGCAACTTCACTTCCAGCTGTTACATGGGATGCTTTCCTCCACAGAATAGTTTCTGCTTCTGCCTTGCTTGAATTCATATTTGCTTTCTCTCCTCCCGCCCGATGCATTATCATGATCATTCATAATTCACTTTGATAGCATCATTTGTCAGTTTTTTGTGCCTTAACTGAGCCAATTTTGTACCTGCATTATTACAATAAGACGTAAATTTGCTTGAATGTTTGTTTTGCATTTTTTTTTCCAGTGGTAATGTGGCAATGCGCCCAGAAGTTTTCTCTGATCATGTATCTGGTGGTATCCTTGCAGGTCAGTCTTGAAGATATTGAGTTTAATCTTTCTATTGCTATGCTAACATGATCTTTAATGCTATTGCTGCTGAAACTATTCATATCATAATGATCGATAATTCTGAACAGATGAGATGGGTTTAGGAAAGACTGTTGAGCTGCTAGCTTGTATCCTTTCCCACCGTTGGTCAGCATCTGAGAGTGGAGCATGCATCAACGAGGAATCACAATTGAGAGGAGAGAGTCAAATTCATATTAAAAGATTGAAAAGGGAACGGGTTGAGTGCATTTGCGGAGCTGTGACGGAAAGTTTCCGGTACACAGGACTGTGGGTTCAATGCGACGTCTGTGATGCATGGCAACATTCCGATTGTGTTGTTATTCAGCTAGAGGGAAAAAGGTGAAGGATGGTAGTGGACAACAGCAAAGAGAGAAGAACATTGAGAAGTTCAGAAGAAAGAAAAATGTTCCCACTATTGTAGAGAGGGAGGGAAAATATGTCTGTCAATTGTGCTTGGAATTGATGAGCGCTACTGAATCTCCTGTTCCAAGTGGGGCAACTCTAATTGTGTGTCCGGCTCCTATATTGCACCAATGGCAAACTGAAATTATAAGGTATAGAAGCTAATCTTTTGTTGTTATTGTCCATTTCCTTCCCAAAACTTTAGAGTTAGCATCATGTGTGAGCTGGATATTTTCATGTTTTATGGCTAGTGAAATTAATCTAGGGAGGTTGAATGGTTACAAAGTGACATCTGATAAATTTTCATGGAGTAAATAGAATCAAGTTGATATTTGCAGGAACTGTTTGATAAATGCATGAACGAGCTGCTAATATCAAGTTCAATGCTTCTATCAAATTATTAAGTAAATGCAAAGAAAGAGAGATAGATGCACGTAGATTTATAGTGTTTCGGCTTAGATCAAGCCTCCATCCACTCTGCCAGACTGACAGCCATCAAGAGGCTGATTTCACTAGATTCTTTGAGATGCTACAATTGTAGCTTGCGCTGCTTCTACCCAAAGCTGGTAGATCAAACTACCAAAACTCACGCAGTACTACAACACTTGCATGCTTCTCAAAAGAAATTAAAATCAGTGAATCGCTCTCAGTAACTGAACTTCTCTCTCAACAAATGTATCAAGAAGCAAAGCTCTTGGTTTCTTGGTTTTGGCAATTCATCAACTATATATATTTTGGCATGTACTGATCTTCTTATCTAGTTGTCAATCCTCAAGTTGACCGTTGAGTGGCCTTCGAGACACTCAATTTTGACGTTGTAGATATGCCACAAATCGCTAGAGATTTGGTTTCCTTTTCATACAATCTTTAATTAACTTGTAGCTGCAACAAATGGAGTTGCGTATATTAGGAAATAATCTTTGTCTACTGATATAATTGATTATTTATTGGATTATCCTTGGAGCAAATAAATCCACAACTCCAGGCCTATGATTACCTGTCAAATTTCTTTAGACATGAATTAATGATCAAAAGAATGTCTGGGTCGTCAATTATCCAGCACGTGACAAACAGCTTCTTCTCTGGTGTCAGCAATATGTGAATCTACCCAAGCTTCCTTGCTGGCGATCGACTTATGTATTGCTTTCCATCAATTATCCAAAGTACATTAGTGATTAGGGCTTCATAAACCTGTTTACCTATTGGTACCTCCAAGTCATCATGAACTTCCCATTCTACTCAACTTATTCACCCTTTAAGGTCTCTCTGGTCCTTTCAAGACCTGTCGCTTAGCACTTTGGATTACTTAAATGGTGATAAAGCATTGCTCAATTTGAGGTCACCTGAATCGAAACACTATCTGCATTTATCAAGACATAAATAGTAAAAGATGGTTTTGTCGATGTCAAAATATCATAAGAGGTTTTCTCAACATTAGGTGCTTTCAGGAGTTGCCTATAGTGAATATTCACAAAGTTCGTTCGATGTGATTGATGGGTGGCCTTATGTTGAAAGCTACTATCAAAATATACGTGAAGTTCTCACATCTGTTTTTTCTTTTTTTTCAGGTAGAAGATTGTAATCTTCCTATGCTGTCATATCATCTTTAGTAGTTTTGGGCTTTCTAGATGTTTTTTTATGTTCAATGCGTTTTGTTTCTGAATTTTATTATTGAATAGTTATCAAGTAAACTTCCATGTTAATGAGATGCTTCAGTTGTTGCATTTCTGGTGCATTGGACTTAAATTTCAGATTTTATATGTGCCTTTGCTCCCCCTTGTAGGCACACAAATACTGATTCTGTGAAAATGCTGGTTTATGAAGGAGTGAAAAACACATCCTTTTCGAAGAACCAGCAGTTGAAGTCGATGAACTTGTTTCCTATGACATTGTACTGACAACATATGATGTACTGAAAGAGGACCTGTCACATGATTCAGATAGGCATGAAGGGGATCGCCGCTTCATGAGATACCACAAGAGGTTCCATCAAAGCTCCATATTCATGATTTTTACATTTGTCCTTTACTAAGAGCACAAACCCCCCAGCCTAAACAAAATGAATAATTTAAGAAGATTTACCAGAACAATTTCTTAGATGCCCTAATGGTGGAGTGTAATGCTGGTTAAGATATGTTTACTACTTGCTTGTAGGTATCCTGTTATTCCGACTCCACTCACTAGAATCTTCTGGTGGAGGTTATGTTTGGATGAGGCTCAAATGGTGGAGAGTAATGCTGCTGCTGCAACAGAAATGGCATTGCGATTACATTCTAAATATCGTTGGTGTATTACTGGTACTCCCATTCAGCGTAGACTGGATGATTTATATGGGCTCTTGAAGTTCCTTAAACTAAGTCCTTTTGATGTCCCTAGATGGTGGAATGAAGTTGTACGAGATCCATACGAGGTATGAAGTTCTTTATGATTTTCTTATGTGGAATATGCTCTTATATTAGCCTTGCTTCTATCGGTACTTCAATATGAGAAAACTCTCTTTTTTGCCCTTCGGCTGCAGAGGAGAGATGCGAGAGCTATGGAATTTACCCACAAATTGTTCAAGCAAATTATGTGGCGTTCTTCAAAAAGACACGTTGCTGATGAATTACATCTCCCACCGCAGGAAGAGTGTCTTTCATGGCTTTCTTTCTCAGCTATAGAGCAACACTTCTATCAGAGGCAGCATGAAACTTGTGTGGATTATGCTCGTGAACTTATTGAGAGTTTAAAGGCGGATATTCTCAAAAGAGAAGCAGGTTGTGCATCTTCTCTGGTGGTTCATTTGGTGATACTTTGAGATGCAATGTCACAACTCACACCTGCTTTTTTAGGTAGTGCATCTTCTGCACCATCTGATTGTTTAATCACTCATGTGGAGGCTGCGAAGCTGCTGAACTCACTCTTGAAGCTTCGCCAAGCATGCTGTCATCCTCAAGTAGGAAGTTCTGGACTTCGCTCTCTACAGCAGTCACCCATGAGCATGGAAGAGGTCTTAACGGTATGTTTGCTTTTTAGCTGATCGATAGATTATGCATGGGTCTTAAAGCGCTGAGGAGGCAAGTCCAAGAAGTATAAGATCAGTGATTGCTAACTTCTAGAGGAACTTTTTCCCAGGTTCTCATTGGTAAGACAAAGATAGAGGGAGAGGAAGCCCTAAGGAGGTCAGTTGTTGCTTTGAATGGGCTGGCTGGTATAGCCATCATAGAGGACAATCCTTCTCATGCTGTGTCCTTGTACAAAGAGGCCTTGGATTTAGCTAGGGAGCACTCAGAAGATTTCAGCTTGGATCCTTTGTTGAATATTCACATTCATCACAATCTTTCTGAGATACTTTTCAAGTCTTCGAATGGCTTCCTGCAACTCCAGTTAAATGATGGACAAACTTTGGAAGCCCTGGGAACAAGGCCTCAAAGAGACCTTATTTTGGCGAATGTGATGATGGATGTCCCACAAAGAAGCAAAAATTGAATGGAATCAAAGATGATGGTTCTGTTTCGAGTAATCCAAAGGCACCGACTTCCACTTCTGACATGTCGGTGGATGCCTCAAATGAAACAAATGAGTGCAATGTGAAGCGCTCTCTTGCGTCTAATTCTTTAAGTTATGATTGTCTGAAAACAGCTTGCGAGACCTTCAAGCAAAAATTCCTGTCTATTTTCAATTCAAAGTTGATCGTTGCTCAACTGGACTTCAAAAAATCATATGAGCAGGTTTGTTTTACTTATGCTCCTCTATACTAGTGAAAGTTCATTCCATGCTTAATTAAATTGATGTTTGTCTAAGTGGTTTCCTCTAGAGAGTTCTATAATTGAGCAAATTAGCCATATCATTCCAGTCTAAAATGTGTCAAGCCTATTAGTAGTTAGAGCATTCATGAATAAATTACTGGTTGATCTGTACCTTGGATCCATTTCGTGACCGTTCAAGCTTTTATGACAAAAGATAGCCTAACATGGAACTAGAGCTTTGTTCTCTAGTTATCCGTGTCTACGTTTGTTATTGTGCTCGTGCTCTTAGGTTACTTGTGCTCTGAATTTGAAGCCATTTTATATGTTTCACGTGTTAGGCTCATCTTACTCACAAGAAGGATTGAGGAGTAACTAACGGTTATGGACACTATGTGGCCATTAGGCTTTCAGGTCAAAACAGTCACCTAACAAGTAGCTTCCCTGCCTGCTTTCTCCAATCCAAGCAGAATATTTTTCACTTCTTCAGCGATTAGTTTTGTGTTTGCATTGCTTGAGTAACGATTTCATGTCCTTAATGACTGTCTCTAGGCAGCATGCAGTATCTGGCTTGTAAGGCTTTTATTTCCAGATTTCTCCAATGTAATCATTGTTGTGCTTCTTATTTGCCTTGTTTCCTGGTTGATAACTGTTGGCTAATACTACTTTTTGTGTCTTGAAGGTCTGCGATGCATTTAGTGAAGTGAAAAATCAATGTTTAGTTTGGTGGTTGGATGTTCTTCATCATATCGAACAGAGTGGGGATTCCACAAATGAGTAATAAGAAAGATTGGTGAAGCTGTCCTGGGATCTACTAACAATTCGAGGTCATCTAAATTGGCTCTAGGTGAGTCCTTTTGTTATTTTCTCCATCTATACTTCTTCTAGTGCAAAAATGGCTCTTGGTGAGTCCTGTTAATATGAATGTTCCTAGAGTCCTTTTGTTATTTTCTCCATCTTATACTTCTTCTAGTGCAAAAATGGCTCTTGGTGAGTCCTGTTAATATGAATGTTATACTTCTTGTAATGAAAAGAGAAGAATCGCCTCTGGTTCCTTTCCATATGCTATGATAATGCATACTCTTGCTTGAGTGAAATTGTCTTTACTTTGTGTTAGGGCAACTTTGGCTCCACCTCACGTCAAAACTTACCTGCCGTTCTCCTTTGAAGTGAATTTTTGAAAAACCATTTGGGAATTGATTTTTTTAGCCCCTTAGAGTGTGCAGGATCCTCCTCACATGCAATCTCTAAGCTGTGAAATGGAACTAAGTTGTATCTGGTTTTCGTTGTGTTGATGCGATAGTATGTGCAGATGATATGCAGAGAAGTAAAACGATTTTCTTTTGGTTTTTTTCCTTTATTATTATTTTTTTTGGGGGGGGGGGTGGTTTGTTAAATTTCTTTGATTGTCAATTCTTGTTAAATTGTTATTTTTCTAATTCTTCCCACAAATCGGTAGCTAATCATGGTTTTGTGGCATGGGAATCATGTAAGTAGCTGCTACTTTTTAATTGCATAACTGGTAACTTACTTGGGGATATATATTTTGATTGCTAGGAGAGGCGTGGTTTTGTGTTGCATTGAGTGATTTAAGTGATGGTTACCCATCTACATCTGTTGCCAATGGTTAATGATTGACTGTTACATACTTATACTGCTTTTTCGCCCATCCATATATTTTGAATCATGTATATGGCCTGGTTGTATTTTTTAAGAGAGCAACTTTTTGAAAGATATATTGTTTATGGTACAATAAATTTTGACATCTACTCATCGTAACAGCCAGCACTCTGCTTATATCTTGATCCAGCTTTCGGTACTATCCACGTGTAAAGTACTATATCCAGACTT
>JAGVVM010011642.1:0-12007 GCA_019149425.1 Psidium friedrichsthalianum
TTTTTCTCTGCTTCCCCTCTTTCCCCCCCCTCCCTCCCTTTTTTTCCCCCTTCCCCCCCCCCTCCTTTCTTCTCTCACTCCCCTCTTCCCCCCCCTTCTTTTCCCCTCCCTTTTTTTTTCTCCCCCCCTCCCCCTTTTTTCCCCCTTCCTTTTTTTCCCCCCCCCTTTTTCCTTCTCCCCCTTTTTTTCTCCCCCTCCCCCCCCCCTTCTCTCCTCTTCTCCCTCCCCCCCCCCCTCTTCTCTCTCCTCTCCTCTCCTTCTTTTTCTTCTCCCCCTTCTTCTTCTCCTCTCCCTCTCTCTCCCCTCCTTCTCCCTCCTTTCCCCTCCCCCCTCTGCCCCCTTTTCTTCTCCTCCCTCCCCCTTTCCCCTCTTCCCCCTCCTTCCTTTTTTTTTTCCCCTCTCCTTCCTCCCCTTCTCCCGTCCCTCCCCCCCTCCCCCTCAAGTACTACACGTAGCTACTAAGCAACACCCCTCTCTTGATGCTCTTGGCAAAATGTGTCGAGCTCCTTTCACATTGTAATGAAAAAACATCGATGAACAAGCGGCATATGCGATGGGGAACTGTTTGAACGTCTGTTTCTTTCTTTTATTTTCTAAATTTATTGGCGGTTTATTTTGGTTGAAGGGAGCTGAGGTGCCAAGGAGATAGACTTCATGTACGAGGCAAGATGAAGGATGATATGTCTGTGAACAGCTCTGATTATGTGCCGTCCTACGAAGAACAAGGACGGTGTACGGATGTTAGTGGAGTTGATGTTCGCAGGGAGTAGTCCATTTTCTCTCCCCTGTCCCAATTCCATATAAACAAAACCTAATGAATAAAAAAAAAAAAATTTCAACACATGCAAGAGATGATGTCTGCCATTTATATACCTTTTTCTTTTTACCTTATTCGTTTATGTAATAATCTACGTTGGATCTTAGGTTCTCGTTACCTGCTAAGTTAGTTCCCAAGAAATCTAGGTATTATACTATCGAGCTGTGTCTTTTGCTGAATTATACTTGTGTAAACCTTGGCAGATAATGCAATATCTTGCAGTGGTAAGAGTTTCTCATTCTTCAAAAGAACTTTATAATATGTGAATCATCAGATCTTCGAGGATCGGCATCAGAATATGATAAAAAAGAGTAGGAATTCGTAAAGCGCCGGTCTCTGAACCATTCTCTTGGAAGGGATCGGTAATTCAAAAGGTTTTTCTCGTTGAGCTCATCTTTATTTCCAACTTTCACAGGATGTTTGTCGACTCGTGCAAGCGCCTGCGCATAATGAAAGGGTCTGAAGCAATAGGGCTCGGTAGGCAGCTTTCTCCTCGACTGCTCGGCCAAATTTCAATTATTTTTTTTTCCGGTTTTTATCTCACCATAGGCGTCTGATCACCAAGCTAATCAAAGGGATCTGAAAATTTTTTCAGCACCAAGAGCAATGGAGAAGTGCAAAAGCAGAAGCTGAACAAATCAACCTGTGCTCATCAGTTTTAAATGCTCTCGAGGCAACACTTTGGCCAGAGATTTCCATGGGATCCAAGGCCGTGGGGTGGTGATCCTTTTCACCCGTCCCCTCTCTGTAATTTCCCATTTGTTTTAGCACGTACATAGATATCAAAGATGTGGGTGATTTGTAATGGAACAAGAGGCAATAAACTTTAGCTTGTCTGAATCTTTTTTTTTCCTTTTCATTTTTCCTCTTTTCTATGTTTTCTTTTTTTGTTCTTGTGGGCTTCGCTATAATGGCTTGCTTAAGACACTATTTTCCTATTGTTCTATTCCCTATTGTCATTGCTGTCCGGTTGCTGGGTGTTTTATTCCTCTCTCTCTCTCTCTCTCTCTACACACACACACACACACACACATATATATATATAATCCCCATGAGATTCTTGGTGCTAATTTCTCTAATTAAATGGATTTTATTCTTTTATTTTATTTTTCGCTTCATCAATTCAATTATTATTTGGCCAAGAGAGGAGGATATGATGGATCCATAAGCCCCGAGTGGGGGAGGGAACAGGGCCATGTGCATGTTGATGGGTATCCATTACTCACGGCCATTATTTTCTTATGCTAGCTTGTTTCATAAAATAAAGTTTTTTTTTCTATCTCATTTTTTTAAAATTATTACGAGGAATCAATTCTTACATATCTGTACCAGTGAATGATGGGATGGAGGTTGATGATTAGGGGCACTTGCATATGCCCGTGCTGGTTTTAAAATGGCCGTAGGGCACACTTTTGTGAGATCACGTGAATCCGAGTTAGGTCGGTGTCGATTTGCAAACTTTCCATATAAAGAATGAACAAATCCCTGGAAATCTGTGGGCGTCTTTGCATATCTTGGATCGATCGGGCAATGCGCAGCTAGCGCCATGTTTCTCTCTTTGATGGAGAATGAGATATTTTAGACGTGTGGGTTTTGTCCACGCTTTAGGATCGATCCCAACGAAGTGGGCAACAGCAGTTTGGCAAGCAAGAAAGGTGTATCAACGAGGCCTCAACCATGTGATGCGGGAATTAGGGCGTCACGAACTTCCCCCCACTTAAACCACTAACGTTATGGCCCATTTGAATTGGCGATACTCCCCCAATTCAATTATGGTATGGGTCCTCTCGTCTCGAGGATCACCCTTGCCCCCGTTAGATCAGATATGTCCGGCTCATCCACGAACCAAGCATTTGCCGGAGAGATTGTCTCTGATATGGCATGTAACTATTCAGCCAGACTCATTTGGGTCAAGCCCCAAAAAGAAGTACTCTGAGTAACCGTACGAAAGGTGTTGACCATTATGGATGGATCGTCCTTGTGAAGCAAGAAGTGAAAAATGTCTCACCAAGAGTTGAACCTTGATTTCTTGTGGAAATGAGTTCTTTGATGATTCGAAGCGAGAAAGAGTTTTGGCCTTCGAAGTGAAAATGAAAAGACGAATGCAAAAGATTTAGGCTCTATTTGTTTGGAGGAAAATTTACTTTTCTATAAAATGTTTTTCGAGAATTGACAATATTTTTAAGCATTTATTTGAAACTTGAAAATGGCATCGGGACCCAAGCTTGGCCTCGACGAACCTACAAGCAAGTGCCTGGGACTCGGTCTCTATGGATGCAAGCATGAGCATCGAGGACTCACGCTTGGGAGCGAAGACTTGGGCACGAGCACTGGGGTCTCGGGCCTAAACTTGATGTACATAGGGAAACTCAGGCATGGGCACCGAGTTTGCAAGCCTGACATCTATTGGACCCAAGCGACTCGGGCCCGTCTCAATGGACATGGGCCCGAGTGCCTGGAACACAGGCACTAGCATTGGGGTCCTAGGCTTGACCTCAATGGAAGGGGACCTAGGCATGAGCATCGGGTTCCTAGACCCGACCTCGATGGACTTGGGCTTGGCCTCAATGAACTTGTGCTCGAGCATGGACACTAGGGTCTCAAGCTCAATTTTGATGGACTTGAGCACGAGCATCAAGGAATCGACACGTGCACTTGGGTCCTAATCCTCGGGACCTCGATGGACTTGAGCCCGGTATTGATGGATCGGGGCACGGGCATTAGGGTCCCAAGCTTGGTCTCGATGGACTTGAGCACGAGCGTTGGTAACGCATGCATGAGCATTGGAGTCTTGGACCCTTGGACCCAATGAACCTGGGCTTGGCCTCCATGGACCCTTGTGGATTCGGCCGAGCTCTAGACCTGGGTCAAACTGCTGAGCTCTTGGGAAAGAGCGTTGCAATGCCAAGAGCAGAATTTCTGGTTCAAGTGCCGATATTTAGTCTTGTCGTGGAAAATAATTTTTGATTTTTCAAAGAGGATATCATTTCGTTAATTTAAGCATAGATAATTCGTTGATAAGGAAAATTTGTCGACTCATTTTCCTAAGTGATACGAACACCAGAAAATGAGGAAAATGTTTCCCTGCAAAATGTAGTCGTCGATTTACTGAGCAACCGATCAAACCTTATCGGTTACGAGGAGTTGGTCAATTTTTTAGTGTAAACACAAGACTTCATCAATCTGATGTGGGACTTGGGTAATCAGACTAATTATAGGCCCAAGTTGGCGAGGAGAAGCACCGTGGGAGTTGGCGAATTCGCCGAATTGGGGTGGGGCGAGGAGTTGCGGGAGAAAGGGGTTTTTGTAGGAATTGGAAATATTCGTCTAAAAATTTAGGGACCTTTTAGTATTTAAAAAAATACTACACGTTCATTTACCCCTTACACGTAGAAATTCAAGTCTGTCGTAGGGAGTTCTTCTTGACTGGGGTCTTGGAAAAAGAAGAAGAATATGTACTATCAAATGCCTATGCAATGGTGCCTTACATTTAGCTGATTTGAACCTACTACTGATGGGATGATTAAGTTGGGTCAATACAATATGACAGATTATTTACTTGGGAGGTGCCCAAAGTCTTATATAGGAAAAATTTCAAATAAAGACCTGAAATACTATTATTTTCTTAAATAAGGGCTTGAAGTAGACCTTATTTCAAATAAGGGCCTGATATCCTCTTATTGTTTCAAAGAAAGGCTTGGTCGAAGGGCATTTTTGTCATTTATATTTTTGATTTTTTTTTCCTTTTTTCCTTTTTTCTTTTCTTTTCCTTTTTTTCTTTTCTCCCTCTCCCCTCCCCCGCCCATCACCGGCCCATCGGTGAAGGTCGCCGGTGTGGGAGAGGGTCCCTTGCCTAGCCTGGGTGAGGGTGACTCTTGCTCGGCACAAGTGAGGCTAAGGGAGGGTGAGGGTTGCCCTCACCAGATCTTGGTCTGAAGTTCAATTTCAGGCACATCAATTTTTGTGCTCCGTTTTGGGATAAGCCTTTCCTTCCAACCGAGCTATAAACACTTTGTATAGACTCTTTGCCAAGCAAGGCATTGGTTGCATAGAAGCAGCTTGGTTCAATTGGTCTATGGAGATGAATTGGATCTTTTCGGGCAAGGTTAGACAGATGGAAGGGCACTGATGTGCAAATAATCCAAGGAAAATAGGACAAGTAATCAAAGCTAGAAGAGAGCCGAACGCTGCGGACTTTAGAAGTCTAGTGAAAGACTAAAGACGCGCATGGTAAAAGTTATGGAAATGAATTTTTGCTCCAGAAATGCTTATGGAGCATAAATTCATTTGGTAATGCAACTTGTGAGACAAATCCGTCTGGTTACGCAACATTACATTTCTATCTCTAAAACAAATTTCTACTTCTGAAGTTATTTTTCAGCCAATTCCAAAAGTTAAAAAAAGTTACTTCTCTTTCGGAAGTAGAAATCTCTTAACATCAACATCTTTCTCACTTCGGCCTCTTTTCATTTTCAGCGCCTCTCTCTCCCAACTATGCCTCTACCATTGTTGCCCATCGTCGAACTTTCTAAGCCGCTACTGCTGCCGCTGCCCACTGGCCACTGCCGCCACTCGCTGGCCACTGTCGCCAACTACCCACCTTTGTTGGCCGCCGCCGCCCCTTGCTAACTATTGTCGATCGTTGCTGCTAGCTGCCCACCACTGTTGCACAGCCATTGCGACCATCGCTGCCATCGGTCGCCGCCATCGCTGCTAGTAGCCTAACACCACCCCCTGCTGACCATCGCCTACTCTAGAGTTACCTTTCCTGGCCACTAAAGTAAATATTAAATAATAATTTTTTATTTTTAAAAGTAAATAGTATTTTTAATCATAAAAATTATTTTTAGAGAAATTTAAAAAAATTAAAAATGAAATAGAAATTTTTCGACCACTGACAATTATTTTTTGTAGAAGATTTTGTGTTAATAATATTCTAGAAGTAGAAATTTTCAACAATTACCAAACAAATTTCTATGATTAAAAATCAACTTTAGAGTAAAAGTAGAAAATCAACTTCTAGCCAGAAATTGATTTCTAAAGTAGAAGTGTTGCCATGCGCGCCGTTGCAATAGTAGAGGGAAGAAGAAAGCAATTTCCTTCAACATCTCAAAGCAAAGAGGAAGCAAATCTAAAAGCTCAAGCATCCATGATGATGGAGAGAACAATGCAAAGATGCTAGCATGAATTTGGAACAAATTATGAGGCTACCATCGCCGACCCAAGCGAGGGTCGCCCTCACTGGTGTTCGCTAAGGGTCGCCCTCGCTTGGGTTGGGCGGGCGACCCTTACCTGATGTCGGTGGCCTGGCGATGGCTACTGGGAGGAGGGAGAGTGTAAAAAAAAAAAATAAAAAAAAAAAAAACTAAAAACTAAAAACTAAAAAAGAAGGAAAAAGGAAAAATTTCAAAATAGTAAATGACAAAAATGTCATTTTGTCAGGCCTTTATTTGAGAAAATGGAGGTATTTTGGTCCTTATTTGGAATTTTCTCTCTTATATATAGAGAATTGTAGATCCAAATAAGTTCACACTATGATTGGATCGATCACGTGCTATATTATTGGCATGCACAAATTGCACATGGGTGCATTTTTAAAATATTGGGATAATGAAACAAATGGACTCTGAATTTTGGCCCAATATGTAATATGATCCTTGAACTTTAAGTTTGTTCAATGTAATCCCTAAATTTTAACCCATTGTGTAGTGTCATCCCTGAACTTCTAATTTATTCAATGGGGTCACTAGACTTTTGGTACATGTTCATTAATCCTTGGACAATATGAGAATGTTGAGTGTTGTCCTTATATTAGTTCAAATTTAGGGATAATATTGAACATATTCATATAGTTCAAGAATTAAATTAAACATGTATACAAAAAAAAAATCTAGGGACTCCATTGAACATATTGAAGGTTCAGAGACGACATTATAGAT
The DNA here is from genome assembly GCA_019149425.1 of Psidium friedrichsthalianum. NCBI lineage: Eukaryota > Viridiplantae > Streptophyta > Magnoliopsida > Myrtales > Myrtaceae > Psidium > Psidium friedrichsthalianum. The sequence goes on from JAGVVM010011642.1 coordinate 6,757, forward strand.
TAAGCTAAAGTTTACATACCGCATTTAAGAAGTTTAAAGTTTAGGAATCACATTGCATATTAGGTCGAACTTTAAGGATTATTTTTGTCATTTACCCTAAAATACTTACTGAGAAAGTTCATAGTTAGAACATCCCGATGTGGATGATTATAAAAGGCACTTATACAATATTCTCTTCGATTTCAATAATTTTACGTACGTATATATGAACTGATTTTCAAGAACTTTAAAGCAAATATTCATCGATTTTATCTATCTGATTTTTGTGTATCGACAATTATATTTGGTTAAGGATAAAGGGAACATTATTATATTTTTCAACATCCTAGTAGAAACCCCGCTCCTTGATCATGGAAATCCTTTAGGTTTTTTTTTTTATGATAATTTATCTGATTATTCACGTTAACAATCATCTAAAGACCGCAAATACGAAAATTACCTATTTAATCTTAAAACTACTGTATGGATGTGAATTTAGTTCTAAACTTTTTAAAGTTGCCAATGCACTCATAAACTTTTTTGCCGAAATTTTAATGTAATCATTCCAGTCAATTGCTGCAACAAATTACTGATGTGGCGGTACACGTAAGACATCTTTTTTAGTAAAGTTGTCCATGTTAGTGTGCCACGTTGGATGACAAACAATGACTGGGCACCACGTCGATGATTTTATGCAGCAATATCGAGAAGGACTACGCTGGAATTCTATGCAAATATTTTAGAATTGTATTGATAAAATTGAAATGTTTAGAAATAAATTGTCATTCACATAATTGGTTGGGGACTAATTTGGTTATTTTCTTGGTTTAGGACGTAATTGGTTTAGAACCATATCCAATGTCGGTCTTTCTTTTTTCTGTTGAAGGAAGTCAAATGGGTGGTGATTGTTTTAGTTTTCAAGGGTACGAATGATAACCACTCTATTTGTGGGATCTATTTCTATTTTCTGGATGAGTTTCTAAGTAGGGAAATGTGTTTGATAATGACACAAAATTTTTATTCCTAGAACAAAAATTCGTTTGATAACAATAAAAACTTTCTATGGGGCCGGCCGTCGAGTCTCGGCCAGCGATCGACAACCGATAATAGAGAGAGAGGGAATGAAAAATGAGAAGAATTTTATTTTTGTTTCTGTTCCAGAAATAGAAAATAGTAGAAAATTCTATTTCTCATTTATGTTCTAAAGCTATCTTTGGGCTAAAAATTTATGCCGAAATTAGAAAAACAAAATGGTTTAACTAGAAGGATTTATATTCCAAATCTATTTTCAGGAGCATAAAAATAAAAAAAAACAGAGAAATAGAATGATATCATTCGCGACATAAGTGGCCGCATTATTTTTCTTAGCTTAAAAAATTCTACATACCCCTCTCTATTCTATTTTTCAAGGATTTTTTTTTTCCTGTATAAAAGAAGGGACATGGATAATGACAATTTATACGGATGCCAATCTCAGATGGTGACTCGCGATAGCTTGCGCATCCGAAGGTGAGTCAGAGAGCGCATCTTGTGCTCTGATTCTCGAGAAGCAACTTAGGCTACGTTTATTTTGGAAGAAATAATTTATTTTAAAAATATTTTTTAAATACGATTTCTTGTATTGCTTGAAATATTAATAAATTAAAAACGATTTCACTAAAAACAATAACATATGTCTAATGATTTTCATGAATGATAAAATGATTTTTTTTGTTCATTCAATTTTGTAAGTGATACAAATGATCATTTTTAAGAAATACTTGTTAAATAATTTATGTTACGCGAAATAAATGTAGCCTTGAGAAAAGGTCCATTTCTGAAGACCGCACCCAAAGATGACTTGTGACGATGCGGCCCCCAAAGGCAATTTAAATGTGTAATGGAAGATGGCATATGTGTGAAAACAAGCTGCCTTTCGGGTATGCCTGGTGAGCGATGCTTTGAAGGATGCCTTTTTAGGTGCATTGGATAAGCCAACTCTCGAGGCAGACCTTTAGATTGCTTTATGATGCATATGTTATTATGGGTGGGTTTGGTTCAACTTTGAAAATAAATTTTGGGAGAATACAAATACCTTTAGCCTTGGGGGCTTTAGGGAAATGCAAATGGCATTTGGTAAAAAAAAAAACGCTTTGAAAAATAGCTTTGGGCTAACTAGCAACCATTGTGATCTGAAAAAGTGATTCTCATTAAAATGACTTTTTTTTTTATTCTGTTTCTTGGATGAGTTTTAGAGAATCAGAACGTGTTTAGTAATTATCCAAAAAAATTTCTTGGAATAGAAATGCGTTTACTAACTGCACAAATTTCTGTTCTCGGGAACAATTGTTCTTTCCAATTTTTTTTTTCATTTGAGTCGAATAATTACGTAGTTACTTTATGAAATTTCATCTAACATTTTATTTATTAAATTAATTAATTAATTATTTTTTATTTTAAATTACTTTCTTTAATTATTTTTATTTTTTATTTTAAATTAATTTTATTTAATTATTTTTATTTTTCCATGTTTCGATTTTTTAAATTTTAAATTTTTGAAAAAAATTTTTTATTTTTAATTACTTTCTTAAAGAAAAACCGAAAATAAAAATAAAAAATAAAAAATAAAAAATTGTAGTTGCATTTTGAAAATGCAACGTCCAAGTACCTCTTAAGGTATTTTGACCTAAAGGCCCTTGAGGAGCATTGAGAATGCAATTCCATTTGCCCAAGTCTTCAAAAATTGAACCAAATGCTATTTGCACTTGGCTAAACCCCTTTAGAGGTTCAAAGCTCCTTGCAAATGTTGAACCAATAGGGCCTAAATGTGTAATAGAAGATGGCATATGTGTGAAAACAGCTGCCTTTCGGGGTATGCCTGGTGAGTGATGCTTTGAAGGGTTGTCTTTCTAGGTGCTTGGATAAGCCACCTCTTGAGGCGGACCTTTAGATTGCTTTCTAATGCATGTTTTATGGGTGGGTTTGGTTCAACTTTAAAATAAGCTTTGGAGAACGCAAATACCTTTAGCCTTAGGGGCTTTAGGGAAATGTAAATGACGTTGGAAAAAAAAAATGCTTTGAAAAATAGCTTTGGGCTAACTAGCGCGCATGACAACCATTTGTTCCAGAAATAATTTCTGGAACAGAAATAGATTTTCTATTTCTGCCAAAACAAAAATTTTTTGTTTTGGTTTTGGGCCAAATCTATTTCTAGAACATATTTTGTTCCAAAAATAGAAAAACAGATTTGCGTTGCCAACGAGTTTCTGTCCAAACCTATTTCTGGAATAGTTTGGAACAGAAATAGAGAAACAGAAACGTTCTCATGTGCGCCCCTAACAACCATTGTGATTTGAAAAAGTGATTTTCAAATAAATGACTTTTTTCTGATTCTGTTTCTTGGATGAGTTTTAGAGAATCAGAACGGGTTTAGTAATTATCCAATTTTTTTTCTTGGAATAGAATGCATTTACTAATTGCACAAAATTTCTGTTTCTTGGAACATTGCTCTTTCCAATTTTTTTCATTTGAGTCGAATAATTACGTAGTACTTATGAAATTTCATCTAATATTTGAATTAATCGAAAATTAATTCATATATGATTCTCTTATATAAGATAGTGCATATTGAAATGTAAAAATAAATATCAAGAGTCATCATGAGTAATTTTTTCATTTATTGTGGGTTTCATTGAACACTTCAGAGCGAGCAGACAAGCGACCCGAGCAAGACCCTCGTTTCTACAAGAAAAACATACACTGCACTGTCCTACATAATGTAAATTTTTTATTCTAGGAATAATTTTCAGAATTAATTCATTGAAAACTGAAGAACAAAAATTTGCTAAGTGTTCGCGATGGTTATTTTTGTCCTTTTTCAAAATTTTCTAAACTAGACTAAGTCTAAAATATATAAACCTGGCAAATCATAACAAGAATCAAGTGTGCATTAAGGAATCATGGCATTGATAAATAGCATCATAAACCCTAATGAAACCTTAAGGGCTTAGAGAAATGTTGTTCGAGTTTATTTCACAGATGTTTATGATTTTTCTAAAAAAGAATAAAATCTATGAAAACTAGTCCCGAGCTTATTAAACAAGGTCAAACTAGCCTAATCTAAGCTTCTTCTATTTTTAAGAATTTTTTTTTGAAATTTTCTAATTTTTAAGAAATTTTTAAATTTTTTCGATTTATTATTTTTATTTTATTATCTTATATATTTTCTTTGAAAATGAGACCTCATTTTGTTTTAGGTTGAAGGAATAATGAGAGATGTGAGACTTCATTTTGTTTTGTAATTCTCGAAAATGATTCTTTTTTCCAGAATAAAAATTTTTGGTTTTTTTTTTTGCTCCAAAAACTGTTTTTCGGAACAGAATCAGAATCATTTACGTTTCAAACATGATTCTCATCTTTTTTATTCCAGGATATAGATTAGAAAACTAGAATGATTGCCAATACAGCCCTAGTGTTTGAGAAATCAATTTGCAAAGGTTTTTTTTACCATATTTTATTTTTTAAATAAAAAACATTAAAAAAAAGACATCCAAATCATAGGATATATGGCCACCAGTGAGCTAGATCTGGCACTAGCGCCGTGAGCCGAGTCACCAAGGGTTGGCGAACCAAGGTGAGGTTGTCTGGGGTTACGTGAACCCTGGCGGCAATTGCTCGAGTCGCATGATCTAGGCGATGAGGCTTGAGGTCATGTAACATTAGCAATCATCGCCTGTGTCCCGCAACGCCTGGCTACCCTTGCCTAGGCTTTGCAGCCTAAGCAATTGCTACCGAGGGCCGCCCCAACCTTGGTAGCCTCTGCCGACAGTCGCCAGTGGTCGTAGCCCTAGGGTTAATTTTCTTTTATTTATTTATTTGTGTTTTAATAAAATAATATAACAAAAAAGATGAGGGGCAAAATTAAATTTTAAAAGAATAAGTGAGAATGTTTTGGAAGAAAAAATCCTGGCCCAACATTTAGCCAAATGCTGAAAGCTCAATGTTGGTCTCTATCGACATGAGTTTTCAGCTTTCCAGGCTAGTTTTCGTCCAAAGCATCTTGAAAATTAGGGGTGAGCAACTTGGCCCACCCGAATTGGACCCCCCGTACCGGACCAGGACCAGGACCGGTGGGTCCGGTTCCCGGTTCTATAGAGGTCCGGTCCGGTTTCCGGTTCCTAAAATTGGGACCGGTGACCGGGCGGGCGGTTCCCGGTTCCGGTTTTCTAGGACCGGACCGGACCGGACCGCCCGACCGACCGGTTCTTTTTTATAATTTTTTTTTCCTATTCGG
>JAGVVM010011643.1:0-12966 GCA_019149425.1 Psidium friedrichsthalianum
CAATAATCTCAAGACAGTATACATGGCATCCATCCCGAAAGAGCTTGCAGACACAGTTGAAAAGTCGCTACATGCAGCTCAGAGATCTGTAACAGACTCCACCCTCGTAGAGTTACAGCAAGCTATTCACTTAGCCATTGAAGATCTTTGCCACAGAAGAGAACTTTTTCGAAAGCATATGGCTGAAAACAGAAAGATCTCTCAAGCCTGTGATCGTTCCCACTGGAAGATCAAGTGCCCCCGGAATTGTGATGGGATCGACTGTACCATGTCTAAGAAGTCTAGACATTACAAAAAAGGTCGATACCCCCGAAGCCAACATGGAGCAGAAAAGCCGAGAAAAAAGAAGAAATGGAGATATCTACGGAGGAAGTATCAGAAGACGGCTTCAAAGCAAACAAAATCAGACAAATGCTTTGTCTGTAACAAGAAAGGCCATTATGCGAAGAATTGTCCTAAAGCTCCTAAGGGACAACGAATGGTCAGACAACTTGAAAAGGTTGCAGGACTCTCTCTCTCGAAGATGATGATATTGAGTCACTCTTCTCATATGATGAAGAACCTGAGCCTGAAACCGTTTTTGCACTACAGGCTGAACTCATAGATTCAGATACGGATACTTCTGATTCCGTATACACTTTCTACCCTACATACCACATCGAAGAATCCTCAGACTCCTCCCTGAATACACACCCATACATCCTTGTTCAGATCACTACACCTGAGATACCTCAACCCATTTCCCTGGTAGCCCTTATTGACACAGGTGCTACGATCTCTCTCCTTGACACCAAAATCCTCCCTTCATCATGTTGGAAACCTCACGTTACCAACTTCACCTCTGCCTCAGGAGATGTTTTTTCCTCCTATTACAAAAGTCGTCCAATAACCATTGAGATCATGCCAGGATGCCAAGTCACCACTCCAATACTGGGATGCAGTGCACCAGATCGAGATCTGATCCTTGGATGGGATATCCTTGCCAAACTTAAGGTTAGGATTCTTCCCCGAGAATAAAATTCAAATCCCAGGTGAAACATTTCACTGATAAACAGCGACTCTTTTCGATAGCCACTCAAATGCTTGATCCTATCATCCAGAACCTCAAAGAATTCTGTGCGGATGACCATGGCCATTTCCTGACCAAACACTCCTCTCCACTTTGGAAGAACCCCGATTTCTTTGTACAACTCCCTTTCAGGACAGACAAAGAAACAAACCCTACGAGAGCCACTCATTCGGGTATGAACCCTGACCAACTCCGCCTTGCAGAAGCTGAATGTGAAAACCTGCTAGATCAAGGCCTCATTGAACCAATTGACCCTTTGAAATCTGAGTGGGCATGTGAAGCTTTCTATGTGAATAAGAAAGCAGAGCAAGCCAGGGGAAAACTTCGATTGGTAGTCAACTATCAACCTTTAAATCCATTCCTTCGGGATGACAAGTTTCTCTGCCGCACAAAAACTCATGGTTCACTAGTCTGGTGAACGCTCGCATTTATTCCAAGTTTGATCTTAAGTCTGGTTTCTGGCAACTTGGAATCCACCCAGAAGAAAGATATACAACGGGATTCTGTATCCCAAATCATCACTACCAATGGACAGTCCTTCCTTTCGGACTGAAAACAGCACCCTCTGTTTTTCAGAAAGCCATGTGCAGAATTTTCCAACCCATACTTCACCAAGCCCAAATCTATGTAGATGACATTCTACTCTACAGTACGGATGAAAAATCCCATGTTCTCTTCTGGAACAATTCATCTCCCTGGTTCGTAAGTATGGCATCATGCTATCAGAGAAAAAGATGACGATAGCCCAGAAAGAAATCGAGTTCTTAGGAATGCAATTGGATGAACGAATGTATTGTCCAAAACCGCACATTGCAGAGGAACTCTTGCGATTTCCAAAGAAGCTTTGCAGGAAAGAAACAGAAGTCTTTCTTGGCATTGTGAACTATTTACGGGACTTTGTCCCCAAAATAGCAATCCACTTGAAACCTCTCCAGGTTATGCTCAAGAAAGAACCCCCCCTTGGGGAGAAAAGCAGACCAGAGCAGTCGAATACTTGAAGAGGAGACTCCAGAACCTGTCGCCTTTAACCATTCCGTCTGATGGCACAAGAATCCTTCAGACAGATGCCAGTGACACCTATTGGGCAGCAATCCTCATCGAAGAAAAGAACGGAGTCAGAAACATATGTGGATACAAGAGCGGAAGCTTCACGGATGCTCAGAAGCATTATCATTCAACGTTCAAGGAAATCCTTGCTGTGAAGAATGGAATTAAGAAGTTCGAATTCCATCTTATCGGAGTCCATTTCATTATCGAGATGGATATGGCATCATTTCCGAATATGATTAAATTCAAGCAGCGCCAGATTCCCCATCCACAGCTCCTCAGATGGGCCGAATGGTTTTCCAAATATTCCTTCGAGGTTATACGCCTTAAAGGAAAAAGCAACGTGCTAGCTGATTTCCTATCGCGACCAAGGAAAATGGAAGCTTCACGGATGTTTGTGAAAAGAAGATTCATTGGTCCTCACAGGTATGAGACCCAGGACATCCAAAGAACATGGATAATTTTCCAATATCCTCCTGAAGTTCGGACCATTATTCAAGAAGGAAGATTTCAAGACCTTCACGGAATCCTCCAACAGTACCATGAAGAAGTGGTAAATGGATATCAGGGACTTCTCCCTCAGATCGTCCCAGACTTTGATACAAGATATCCCTTCATCAGACCTTTCCGATGCGACCCTCGCCTCCCATTCCCAGAAGATTTAAAATGGTTTTTCTGGTTGCTCATGCATTTCTATACTATAGCTTTTGAGTTCCCGACGGAACTGCTATACCAGACTATCCGAAGATCCATGAGAAATGAATTCGGCCACCAGAGCATGAAGATGTTCACGCAGATGTTATTATGGTTTCAAACCATTCAGTCATGGGATCGATTCATCTCTACTCATAATCGGATAGGCAGACCAGAACCGGAAAGAAACACGATTGTGTTATTCCATCGACCATGGACATTCATATCATCAGCTGGATATGGTGAAGTCTCAGATGATCCCCCTCTCACAGGAATGTCTACATTCAGACCACAGCAGAATCTCCAGACCTGCATTATTGTCAAGACACTGGGCTCCAGGATCACAACAAACCATCATGAGTATCGAGATCTGCAACATACTTTATGTCAGATGAATGGGCAGATCCCTCCTCAGATATGGCCTATGGACCCTGCTATACCAGTACCATGGGAACAACCCCCACCTATTCCTCCGGGAGACGCTCCTATGATAGACTCACAGGACCCCTATGCGTTGGATTCCCCGTGGAATCAGTACGCCAATCCTGCCCCACCAGACATCGGAAGCAGCTCCTCGGCTCCTCCTCCTCTCACTGCAGAACAACAGTATTGGTGGGACATATATCAAAGCAACAGAGACGGAAATGAAAGCCACCAGACAGAAAAGACCCCGAGCCATGCCTCTGACACGGCTCCAGAGGACGAGTAGACATCTTTTGTGTACTGTAGTCCTCTTTATCCTTTATCGTTTTCCAATAATCGACAGTTGCATCTGTCGTATGTGTGTCGGCTGATTCCTTCACCCTGTAGTGTCGGCAGCCTCTTATTTAGCTTTCCAAACCTTCTTTATATAAGAGGGTTTTGTTGTTGTAAGTGGATCATCGAATCCTCTCCCTGTGAAATACAAGAATGTTTTCACTATCTCTCATGTTCTAAATCTCCCTTGCCTCTCTACTAATGGCCTCTTAATCGGAAAAATCTCACTGAGTTATGAGCACTCTTCGAAGCATCCTGGTAGTATCCTCTGCACTCGCCGGCTTGCCCGGATCTTGTGTATGAGAAAGGGAACTCGAATATTTCATTTCTCAGCCAGAGAAATTTGATCTAAGGCTCTTGAGCACTAACAGGGAATCCCTTGACCCCCATAGCCGGAAGGGCGCTCTCTGGTCGGGATACCATACCTGTGCTAAGAACTCTAAGATCTTACTTTCGAAGGCTTTGATTTATTTATATTCCGAGCCTCCTGACCGGTAAGGGGACGCCTTGTCCATTATTGGTATCAGAGCAAGAGAAGTAGTTCTCTCATAACTCAGAGATATTTTACCTTCTTTAGCCAGAAGTAGAAGGCTTCTTTCAACCATGGGCTCTACCGAACCTACTTCCGAACCCGTTCATACTGCCATCCCTCTAGCCTTCCCCCCTCCACCTGATCTTAAGCACTCTTCAGCCTCCAAGATAGATTACCTCTATGAGGTTACCTATCAGGAAGATGCCAAGATCTCAGAAACCCACTTACCCATCATGAACCCATATGCCACTTTCGCCAAACCACCTTCTTTCTCTCCCATTCGTACCATAAAAGAACTCATCAGATCCTCCCCCAAGGCTGTAAAAGAATATGTACAGTCATCAAAGTTTGATCAGCATCCAATCATGGCCTCGCTAAATGAGCAGTTTATAACCCTCTCAATACCCCCTGAATTCCCTAGTCAGTGGATCCGACAAGGGTATTCTCATCTCCACTTTGGAGCCATAAGGGTTGCTCTCTCTTTTCACGGAAGAAAAGGCCTTCCGGTAGTTGCCCGTGTCGCCCTACTCGACACCCGTTTCTTGCAGTAGCAACATGCTTGTATTGGTACCATCCAAACTACCTTGAATGCTGGAACCGTCTTTGTGACACTTTTTCCAAACTTCAACATGGCTTTAGCCGACCCAAGCCTCCTCTCTGCGTTGAAGATTCAGATCCAAATCACTGGAGCTGAACAAACTCCCGGATCTATAGCCGCTACTTTACACTATCAGATGGTGTATCGTATTCAAAACCATGCCATTGACCTCAACCTTCCTGGTACGGATGATGCACTGGTCATAAATGTTGCAAATGATCAGACCTCATGTATTTTTGTCCCAAAATAGATCCCGCGTGAAAAGCTCCTTCAGCTCTTACCAGACACTTGGGTGACCAACTATGAAAAGATTCATCACCAACCACCACCCATACAGTCCTCAGACCCAGTCTACACCAGAAAGAAAGAAGGGGAAGTCTCGATTACCTTCCCAAAAGAAAACTCAGAACCAGAGCCTCTTCGCCTCCCAACCTTAACTCCCCGGCTTCCTACCATTTGGTGTATCACCCCTTGTCCTACTGAAGTGGACATACCTGAAGACCCAGATCCAAAAGGAAATGTACAATCCTTTGATACTCAAGGTCGTCCGATCTATGCTTTCAAGGATGCATCAGGACATCGCTTCTGGGATCCCTTTTGTTCATGTGATTCATGCATGAAACCTCCTCTAGAACCACAAAGGCCCAGGCGATGCAAAGACCCACTCTTTCAGAGGTTCCAAGATGGTGACAGCACCATAGGAACCCTTGGAGAAGATGGAGGAAGATACCAGTACATGGTAAGGTATGACAAACCAGTTACTTCACCTTTTTACAAACCCATCCTTAAATGGATTCAGAAACACCCAGACAGCCCTGAAGCCAAACTCCAGTTACCTAAACCGCCCATCCAAAATCCTCCCACAGAGTCCGTTCGGATGTTCAATCCTAAGGACTTTCCACCTCTCCCTACCATCCGTCAACCCCAACCTCAAGTCTTTCCACCTCCTGAACCTTTCAATGATATGGAAGGAAAATACCACCATACTCCCAAAATCCCGATGAAGGATGTAGTCCTTCCTTCTGGACAAAAAGCCGGAACAGATCCAGTTGAAACCACTTTGAACTGGCAGACTGAGAATGCCCTAGCTCAGAATGTTGTCCTCAATGAGATACACACAGATGTCGGTCTCTTAAAAAAGATGATCGAAAGTTTTCAGAACCGACTGACACTCCTGGAACAAGGAAGGATACCGCATCATTACCTGGAAGACCAGACTCCAGAGATCGTCAAACTCCGGAATCAAATCCGGATACTCCAGCAACAGCTCGATGCTGGAGGAAGACCACAACCATCAGCACCACCTCTGGAGACACGGACTGAAACAAACCTGTTTAGTCCTACCTTTCCTCATAGAAGTGTGATGACGCCACAAACACTTCCTCAACTGACTCCTAGTGAACTCCAGCTGTTTCCCCCCTCAAACTCCCTCCGTCTGAAACGATTAAGGGAAGAACAACTCAGACAGGAAGCAGAAAGAAACAAGGGGAAAGGAAAAGGTGATGGTTCGTCCAAAACCGACTCTGAAGAAAAGCCATCAATCCAGATGATTTCAAATCCTATAGAAGGATTTCTTCACCAGCAAGCGAAGGATATGATTCCTTCTACAACTCAGGTTGTGTATCAGGCATCTGAACTTGCAGACTCAGAATCCGACACCTCGGATGATGTTTCAAGTGAAGAAGAGGGAAGTTTTCCTCAAGACCCGCCAGCCATCTTTATGGCGGATCCAGTAGCAGACCCTGTCCCAGATCCAGTCGATGAAACCCTTCCCCCAGCTGAAAACCCTAATCCTTCTAATCCACTAGATATTTCACCTTAGAAGATATACCAGTTTTCAAATGGCCTGACCGAATACAAGAATTTCATGCGTGACTTTTGGCCCGAGAACTCCAAGACCACGATACCTACGCCTCACTTCTTGACTTCACAAGCCGTTTCACGGGATCTCTCAAGCGTTGGTGGTCCTTACTTGGAGAACAAGACCAGATAACTTTCCTCTCCAGTACTTTTAAAAATGCCCTTACGTGATTCATACCTATTTCGCTGGACGAGTCCAGAACCTTACGGACCTAAAGAGGAAAGAGTATTTTGAGCGGAGATGCTGCTCATTGGAAAAACGGGATCTTGATAGACATTTCAAGATCATGATGAAACTGTTCTATGAGATCGGAGCAGACAATAATCTCAAGACAGTATACATGGCATCCATCCCGAAAGAGCTTGCAGACACAGTTGAAAAGTCGCTACATGCAGCTCAGAGATCTGTAACAGACTCCACCCTCGTAGAGTTACAGCAAGCTATTCACTTAGCCATTGAAGATCTTTGCCACAGAAGAGAACTTTTTCGAAAGCATATGGCTGAAAACAGAAAGATCTCTCAAGCCTGTGATCGTTCCCACTGGAAGATCAAGTGCCCCGGAATTGTGATGGGGATCGACTGTACCATGTCTAAGAAGTCTAGACATTACAAAAAAGGTCGATACCCCGAAGCCAACATGGAGCAGAAAAGCCGAGAAAAAAGAAGAAATGGAGATATCTACGGAGGAAGTATCAGAAGACGGCTTCAAAGCAAACAAAATCAGACAAATGCTTTGTCTGTAACAAGAAAGGCCATTATGCGAAGAATTGTCCTAAAGCTCCTAAGGGACAACGAATGGTCAGACAACTTGAAAAGGTTGCAGGACTCTCTCTCTCGAAGATGATGATATTGAGTCACTCTTCTCATATGATGAAGAACCTGAGCCTGAAACCGTTTTTGCACTACAGGCTGAACTCATAGATTCAGATACGGATACTTCTGATTCCGTATACACTTTCTACCCTACATACCACATCGAAGAATCCTCAGACTCCTCCCTGAATACACACCCATACATCCTTGTTCAGATCACTACACCTGAGATACCTCAACCCATTTCCCTGGTAGCCCTTATTGACACAGGTGCTACGATCTCTCTCCTTGACACCAAAATCCTCCCTTCATCATGTTGGAAACCTCACGTTACCAACTTCACCTCTGCCTCAGGAGATGTTTTTTCCTCCTATTACAAAAGTCGTCCAATAACCATTGAGATCATGCCAGGATGCCAAGTCACCACTCCAATACTGGGATGCAGTGCACCAGATCGAGATCTGATCCTTGGATGGGATATCCTTGCCAAACTTAAGGTTAGGATTCTTCCCCGAGGAATAAAATTCAAATCCCAGGTGAAACATTTCACTGATAAACAGCGACTCTTTTCGATAGCCACTCAAATGCTTGATCCTATCATCCAGAACCTCAAAGAATTCTGTGCGGATGACCATGGCCATTTCCTGACCAAACACTCCTCTCCACTTTGGAAGAACCCCGATTTCTTTGTACAACTCCCTTTCAGGACAGACAAAGAAACAAACCCTACGAGAGCCACTCATTCGGGTATGAACCCTGACCAACTCCGCCTTGCAGAAGCTGAATGTGAAAACCTGCTAGATCAAGGCCTCATTGAACCAATTGACCCTTTGAAATCTGAGTGGGCATGTGAAGCTTTCTATGTGAATAAGAAAGCAGAGCAAGCCAGGGGAAAACTTCGATTGGTAGTCAACTATCAACCTTTAAATCCATTCCTTCGGGATGACAAGTTTCTCTGCCGCACAAAAACTCATGGTTCACTAGTCTGGTGAACGCTCGCATTTATTCCAAGTTTGATCTTAAGTCTGGTTTCTGGCAACTTGGAATCCACCCAGAAGAAAGATATACAACGGGATTCTGTATCCCAAATCATCACTACCAATGGACAGTCCTTCCTTTCGGACTGAAAACAGCACCCTCTGTTTTTCAGAAAGCCATGTGCAGAATTTTCCAACCCATACTTCACCAAGCCCAAATCTATGTAGATGACATTCTACTCTACAGTACGGATGAAAAATCCCACTGTTCTCTTCTGGAACAATTCATCTCCCTGGTTCGTAAGTATGGCATCATGCTATCAGAGAAAAAGATGACGATAGCCCAGAAAGAAATCGAGTTCTTAGGAATGCAATTGGATGAACGAATGTATTGTCCAAAACCGCACATTGCAGAGGAACTCTTGCGATTTCCAAAGAAGCTTTGCAGGAAAGAAACAGAAGTCTTTCTTGGCATTGTGAACTATTTACGGGACTTTGTCCCCAAAATAGCAATCCACTTGAAACCTCTCCAGGTTATGCTCAAGAAAGAACCCCCCCCTTGGGGAGAAAAGCAGACCAGAGCAGTCGAATACTTGAAGAGGAGACTCCAGAACCTGTCGCCTTTAACCATTCCGTCTGATGGCACAAGAATCCTTCAGACAGATGCCAGTGACACCTATTGGGCAGCAATCCTCATCGAAGAAAAGAACGGAGTCAGAAACATATGTGGATACAAGAGCGGAAGCTTCACGGATGCTCAGAAGCATTATCATTCAACGTTCAAGGAAATCCTTGCTGTGAAGAATGGAATTAAGAAGTTCGAATTCCATCTTATCGGAGTCCATTTCATTATCGAGATGGATATGGCATCATTTCCAATATGATTAAATTCAAGCAGCGCCAGATTCCCCATCCACAGCTCCTCAGATGGGCCGAATGGTTTTCCAAATATTCCTTCGAGGTTATACGCCTTAAAGGAAAAAGCAACGTGCTAGCTGATTTCCTATCGCGACCAAGGAAAATGGAAGCTTCACGGATGTTTGTGAAAAGAAGATTCATTGGTCCTCACAGGTATGAGACCCAGGACATCCAAAGAACATGGATAATTTCCAATATCCTCCTGAAGTTCGGACCATTATTCAAGAAGGAAGATTTCAAGACCTTCACGGAATCCTCCAACAGTACCATGAAGAAGTGGTAAATGGATATCAGGGACTTCTCCCTCAGATCGTCCCAGACTTTGATACAAGATATCCCTTCATCAGACCTTTCCGATGCGACCCTCGCCTCCCATTCCCAGAAGATTTAAAATGGTTTTTCTGGTTGCTCATGCATTTCTATACTATAGCTTTTGAGTTCCCGACGGAACTGCTATACCAGACTATCCGAAGATCCATGAGAAATGAATTCGGCCACCAGAGCATGAAGATGTTCACGCAGATGTTATTATGGTTTCAAACCATTCAGTCATGGGATCGATTCATCTCTACTCATAATCGGATAGGCAGACCAGAACCGGAAAGAAACACGATTGTGTTATTCCATCGACCATGGACATTCATATCATCAGCTGGATATGGTGAAGTCTCAGATGATCCCCCTCTCACAGGAATGTCTACATTCAGACCACAGCAGAATCTCCAGACCTGCATTATTGTCAAGACACTGGGCTCCAGGATCACAACAAACCATCATGAGTATCGAGATCTGCAACATACTTTATGTCAGATGAATGGGCAGATCCCTCCTCAGATATGGCCTATGGACCCTGCTATACCAGTACCATGGGAACAACCCCCACCTATTCCTCCGGGAGACGCTCCTATGATAGACTCACAGGACCCCTATGCGTTGGATTCCCCGTGGAATCAGTACGCCAATCCTGCCCCACCAGACATCGGAAGCAGCTCCTCGGCTCCTCCTCCTCTCACTGCAGAACAACAGTATTGGTGGGACATATATCAAAGCAACAGAGACGGAAATGAAAGCCACCAGACAGAAAAGACCCCGAGCCATGCCTCTGACACGGCTCCAGAGGACGAGTAGACATCTTTGTGTACTGTAGTCCTCTTTATCCTTTATCGTTTTCCAATAATCGACAGTTGCATCTGTCGTATGTGTGTCGGCTGATTCCTTCACCCTGTAGTGTCGGCAGCCTCTTATTTAGCTTTCCAAACCTTCTTTATATAAGAGGGTTTTGTTGTTGTAAGTGGATCATCGAATCCTCTCCCTGTGAAATACAAGAATGTTTTCACTATCTCTCATGTTCTAAATCTCCCTTGCCTCTCTACTAATGGCCTCTTAATCGGAAAAATCTCACTGAGTTATGAGCACTCTTCGAAGCATCCTGGTAGTATCCTCTGCACTCGCCGGCTTGCCGGATCTTGTGTATGAGAAAGGGAACTCGAATATTTCATTTCTCAGCCAGAGAAATTTGATCTAAGGCTCTTGAGCACTAACAGGGAATCCCTTGACCCCCATAGCCGGAAGGGCGCTCTCTGGTCGGGATACCATACCTGTGCTAAGAACTCTAAGATCTTACTTTCGAAGGCTTTGATTTATTTATATTCCGAGCCTCCTGACCGGTAAGGGGACGCCTTGTCCATTATTGGTATCAGCTTGTTCTCCCTTTGGGGTTTAATGGTGCAGGAATTAAATTGCAGTAAATTAAATGACGGTAAGTAAAGACCTCTAATGGATGGCCCGGTATGCTTGGCTCTCCCCTTTGGGGTTTGATGGGGCACGAATTAAATACAGGAATTTAAATGACGGTAAGTAAAGGACCTCCAATGATGGCCGAATTGGCTTGGCTCTCCCCTTGGGGTTGATGGGGGCAGGAATTAACTTACAGGAATTTAAAGACAGTAAGTAAAGTCCTCCAATGGATGGCTTAACATTAGCTTGCCTCTTCCTTTTGGGGTTTAATAGTACAGGAATAAATTACAAGAATTAAATGCGATAAAATAAAGGGAATCAAATAAAGGGATCATCCTTAGCTCAGCATACCCATTCTGGGTTGGTACAGAGAAATTAAAATTGCCGGAGAATTAAATTGCTAAATAACGAACTCCAACAAAGGCCCGGCCTTAGTCGGTCCGCACCCATTTGGGCAGCTTGGATTTTTAAGCAAAAAAATACAGAAAATTATAGTATGAATACGAACATATGATATAGAGACATACGAATACAACCGACATAATCGAAATTTAAATCAATTCATTTGGCAACGAAATTTGGAAGATTTAATGGTTAGGATCGTTACTGATTTGACGGATTTGATTGCCGAACGGACTGAGTATCACCTTGGGATTAAGAGTGCGACTGACGATGGGAATAACTCTTGATTTGTGTTGATTCGATAAAGGAATTTGTGATGCTACTGTGACAGTCGAAAATTCGACCCATTTACGAAAGCTAAATGAAATGGAAAACTTCCAGTAACTCTAAATCGACGCTCACTAGGATTACTACCCTGGACGGACTAACCGAAGGGGGAAAGGCTACCTAGGAAATCCAACAAGCCGCCCGGT
This sequence comes from Psidium friedrichsthalianum, assembly GCA_019149425.1. NCBI lineage: Eukaryota > Viridiplantae > Streptophyta > Magnoliopsida > Myrtales > Myrtaceae > Psidium > Psidium friedrichsthalianum. The sequence continues at coordinate 11,877 of JAGVVM010011643.1, forward strand.
TGGTTGAGATGAGACTAGAGTTGGTATTCAATTGAATTGGATCACGATCATGAGATTCGACACTGGGCAATCAAATTAGTAAGCTAGCCACGATGAAGAAATGGATTCAGTCACAGAAACGCAACGCCCGAAGTGCGAGGGCAGACAGCGGTGCAACGTCGAGAAGAAGGACGTGATGGAAAATTAGCGAAATGCCCCCGGCTAAATGCTAACCTTAGGATGAGACAAATAGGACAATGAGAGCGGATATGAATAGAAACGAAGCCAAACCCAGTCTGAATTTCGGTTCGCAGCTCGGGATCCGAGCGGTTGATTTGGCACGCAAATCGAGGGCAAGTCAAATAAATGTCAAACACTCATTTGTCAAATCAATCAAATCAATCAATCATGGCACAAGTTCCAATGCCAATCTATTCAAGTTCAATCAAAGTGTCATTCAATAATCATGTCATATAAAACTCTTAATACCTACTCCACACTAAATGGATTTAATTTGATTTTCCAGATTATAAACTGCTCTATCTCTTCTCCCCGTCACTCTCCATTATTTTCGGCCAAAACCTCTCCCCACTTCCTCTCTGAAGCTCAACTTCCTCTCGCTTCTTCCTCGGCGACAGCGTGCGCCCGGATGGAAAACGGCCCGTTCGGAGCGTCGAAGTTCAACGACTCCTGTTTCCTCCACGCGGACCGTAGAAAGGAATCGAAGGTATGCAAGCCTCTTCCAAGATATGACCAGGAACCCCTCCGAAATTTGACCAAACGGCCCGTGCTCTCGGATTTCTAGCTGACATCAACTTCAACTGCTGCCACAAAACACTCAACTGTTGGACGTATTGAATTGGATATGTCGATATCCATCGAGGTATTTCACAGAACATGATTCGACTCCGACTCCGACATCGTTTGGGCTTCATTTGTCGCGTTGACATTAGGTCGACGAAATGTTTTTTCGGGACATTTTGTTCTTCTTCACGGCCCCCCACCTGACCCCGTTAGATCCTAAAGAACTTATACATGTATTATCATTGTTCAGCTTGATACTGCCCCGGCTTGACCTCGTTCATCCCCAGAAGCCCCGACCCTCTCCCTT
>JAGVVM010011644.1:0-17340 GCA_019149425.1 Psidium friedrichsthalianum
CCGGAAGCTACCTCTCGACACATCTGTCATGCATTAGGAATGGGTAGAATAAAGGATACAAGCCAATAACATCGATATTGAAAATGGAACCAGCGTTAGGTCTCCCAAATGAAAATCTATAACGGTCCAAAAGTCCTACCGACTCGAACACCGCACTCATATCTTACCCTGGCTTCTGAGGGGTCACTCTAGTGGCTCCTCGTCGGGTCTATTCCGCCCAGGTGTCTGCTCCTCCTCGAGCTCCAGGGAGAGGACTCATTATCCATGGCATCTCTCCTCCTCGTGGGCTATCGATTCATACGGCCTGGGATATGCTTCTGGCTCGTCTTCAGTCGAAAACTCACCTCAAAGTGCGGATGGAGCCAGGAAGGGGGAGAGTAGATCGTCTCCCTAAGTTACAGGGACGTCGCGACCTCGCACATAGTCCTCGAATGGTGGTCGTCTTTCCTACCTATCGCAGTGCATCGTCCCTGGGGAACCTAGAGGGTGCCCTTGTCTAACCCATTAGTGGTCAGGTGTCTAATCCAAATAGTGCCTCTCCTACGACTGGTAAGTGGATCTCTGTTACTACCTTCCTGGGATCCCAAAAAGTGCAGGGTCGCGGCACACAGCGGTCAGGATCTAAATGGGATTGGCAACCAACGCCATGATCTAGGACTCAGCAAGACTCACCCACTAATCCCTAGTCGCATGATAAGTATTAGTCGGTTCTGTCCCTAGCTATCGACGCCCCGAACCCTACGGGCTCGCCGACATTCCCGGCACTCATCCTTATCACGCTCTCGCCTGTCGCCTGGTTCCGGCCACTCACCGACGGCCTAGGATCCCATTGCGCCAGATGACGCTTTACTCATACTTCACCTAACGGAGCTTTCTCCATCCCAGTACATCATGAGACGTAATGGGGTATAAAGGAAATAAGAAGGCGGGCCTCAATATTTCCAACTACTACATATATACTAGAGTGCGTGTACAGACCACCAGAAGAGTGAATAAAATACTACACAAAAATCCCCACTCAGTCAGACCACTCAACTAAGGGACTACCAACTAGTCCTCGTCGATCTCGCTCCAATCAGCCTGCCAGGGAAGATCCTCTGGGTCCCTCCTATGTAGAGGCCTGTCTCGGTCTCTACCTCCACTGGGAGTCCAAAAAGCGTCGGGGGTTCGTCCATCACTAGTGTCTGGTATCTGAAAAAGGATGGCAACCGCTAATGAGTCGAGGACTCAGTAAGCTCACCACTAATCACTAGCGCAGGATAAAGTATATTAATCGGTTTGACCCTAACTAATAGTCTTAGGTGTTCCTGATTTCCTCACACGAGTATCCCTCTCGCGTACAGTGAACATTGGTTCTCGAAACAGGGGTCAATCTAGCAGTAGCCATAGGATAGCGGGAAACACAATCGCATGCATGAGGTGAACAATCAAACAACCAATGCGTCTCGAACAGTATGCAACAGCAATGCATAAATAGCCACCTCACATGACCCAGATGGATCCAGCTCGCGTCTCACACGCATCAGGCTTGTGTCCCAACCCGGTGTGGTACGTCTCAGGTTGACACGCTTATCTCTCCAATTTCCCGCGGTAAACACGCCTCAAGGCCGCCTCCCCTCTTCACAAGACCCAGATGGATCCAGCCCGCGTCTCATACGCATCAGGCTTGTGTCCCACCCGCGTGTGGTACGCCTCAGGTTGACACGCTTATCTCTCCAATTTCCCCGCGTAAACACGCATCAGGGCCGACCTCCCCTTATCTCTCCACTTCCCCGCGTAAACACGCATCAGGGCCAACCCTCTTGTCACTCCTCTCAGTGACACATGCCATGCTTGCAATCATTTTCAATCCAAACACGCCACGCATAATGTGGGCACAATTCAAGCGTGATCAAGTAGTACACAAGCGCGAACAGAGCATGACAAGCCAACATTTAATCGCAACACATCAATTAGCATAGTCCACATGAAATCCCAGAATCATATAAGTACCCCGTATGTGAATTTCTATCAACTGGGTCTCAGATTAGTACTTTGCCCCCTCTAGATCTTTGGGTACTTAGAAGCAATTCTCGATCCGTGGTTCTCTTTCGCGGCTAAGAGCCGGAAGCTTGTTCTCGTTCAATCCACACGTGTATTACCATAAGGTTTCTAACGTTAACCCTATTATCTCAATGATCATTCAATTTAAATCCCTACCCTTTTAGGCCTGCCAGTCTAAGTCGAACCCAACATAAATTCGACCCATCACACTCATAGCCCATATTTCATTATTAGTAAAGTGTCTTGGGTAGGTCCATTACTATTCACGCCCAAGGCCCAAGGCCCACCAATAACTCAAGCTTATTAAGCCCAAACTTATCCAATTGGGGCCCGAATTAATACCTAAGCCCTTTTATTATCTTAGGCCGTAATTTCTCACATTTAATTTCATTTTCCATGGCCCAATAGTCCTCTTAATTTTCACCTAAGGCCCAAGGCCCAATACCACCCAAGCTCATTAAGCCCAAATCTACCCATTAGGCCCAAATTGATTTCCTGAGCCCACCTATCATCTTAGGCCCTAAATCCTCGTATCCAAGCCCACCTATGCAGCCCATTAGATTCTCAAATCTCGCCTAAACCCAAGTCCACTAAGTTGGACCTAACCCATTAACCAAACTTGGCTATTTTAGCCTAAAATGGCCCCCAAGCCCATCTACTAACCTTGGCCCATCTTTGTGCACGCCCCAACCACCAAACTCAGCCCATATACAACATTTCCAAGCCCAAATCAGAATTCTCAAGTCCGTGACCAGCCCGTATAACCGATTACTCAAATTAGTCTATGGTTTTCCTTAACGATTCACCATTTCCGCTTCATATCCACGCACCAAACCCATCACACGGCTAAACCAACCTCATATACAGTATTCCTAGGCTACGGTTAGGGTTTTACTTACCAAACGTGGGCGGTGGCCGCTACGACAACGGCGGGAGTCCAAATGGGCTGGTTGGGTGCTCACGGGCTCACGGAGAGGAAGCGGCGTTCGAGGCTGGTCCGGCGGTTCCCAAAGGTCTCCAAAGGCCTAAAAATGTGGTTTTACATGTCAGAGAGGGTGAGGAACCAGTGGTGTGGGTTTGAGATGGCCGGAGCTCCGTTGGTGCGAAACGGCGAACGGAGGAGCGACGGGAAAGCAATCTGGTTGGGGCTTCAAATGGGCCTCTAAGGCCACGAAAATGGAGAGGATGAGAGTTGAGGGACTTACCAGATGATAGGGACGAGTGGTGGTGTGGACAGCGCGACACGGCGGTGGAACGGCGGCGGCTTAGGAGGGCTTCCTCGGGCGAACGAAGGAGAGGAGGAAGAAGAAGAAGATGAAGCCGAAGAATGGAGAGGGAGGAGGGAATTTCGGCCAAATGGAGAGGGAGGGGGAGAAGAGTGAGGGTTTATACTAGAATGAGGACAAAATTTCAAGAATAAAGGTAGTGGCGTAGGTAGGTTAGGTTATGGGGTTTTTGGGGTTTTAATTAGTTGATTAGACTTGATGGATATGATGGATGGATTGACCTCCTTGGAAATTGTGCATTGACATCTTGATTGATTGATGGGACATTGACTGATGTGACATCGATGTGAGTTCGCCTCGGTTTGCGTACTAAATGCACCGATCGGGTCCCGAGCGCGAACGAGTTTCAAACTGGAATTGGTACAGTTCTACCACGTTCGCTCTCAAATAATTCTATTTAACCTAATTCTAAGGACTGAACATTTACCCGGGGGCATTTTCCGTAATTTCTACTTTACGTCTTGCTTCACGACGTACACCAGGCTGTCTGCCCGACTGCCGACGCTTCTGCAACTAAATCCAATTCTCCATTGTAACTATCGTAAAAATTCGATTTTTCGAGATCGGATTCATTTCGTGGCAAATTCATTAAGTTACGACTCTGTCGAAACCTCGGACCAACGGGCGGCTGTTTAGGAAAATATCTTAGGTAGCCATTCCCCTTCGGTTAATCGTCTCAAAGTGGCGAACTTTGAGTGAGGGTCAACCAGAGTGCATTTATGAAATATATCCATTCATTCTGAAAGCCCGATAATTGGGTCGACTTTTCAGACTGTCACATTTCTTGCCAAACCGAGATAATCCTCGCATCGGCGGCACCTTCAGAAACACATGGTCTCTAACTTGAAACTCCAACGGCTTACGTCACTTGTCTGCGTACTCTTCTGCCTGCTCTGGGCCGTTCTCACCTATCCCTGATCACCTTGACTGCTTCTACTAACTGTTGGACCAACTCCGGGCCCGTTATACTTTTCTCGGCACCCTCGTCCCAACAGATCGGTGTCCTGCATGCCCTTCCATATATGCCTTAAACGGTGTCATCCTGATACTCTGCTGATAACTGTTGTTGTAGGCGAATTCCACTAAGTGCAATCAATCCTCCCAACCCCCTTTGAAGTCTATTACACACGCCCTTAGCATATCCTCCAAAGTCTGTATGGTCCTTTCCGACTGACCATCGGTCTGTGGGTGATAGGCTGTACTGAACCTCAACTCTGTCCCTAATGCACCCTACAGACTCTTCCAAAAGGTGGCTGTGAAATGAGGGTCACGATCTGATACAATACTCACAGGCACTCCATGCAGTCGCATAATCTGCCTCACATACAGTTCAGCCAGCTTCTCCAAAGTAGAGTCCTTTCGTACTGCAATAAAATGTGCAGATTTAGTCAGCCTGTCAACTATCACCCAGATCGAGTCATTTCCTCTTTGACTTCTCGGTAACCCTGTCACGAAATCTATAGTGACGTGCTCCCATTTCCATTCTGGGATCTCCAATGGTTGCAACAGTCCTCCAGGTTTGCAATGTTTATGCCTTCACCTGTTGGCATGTCAAACACTTGGCGACATGGCTTGACCACATCTACCTTCATTCCATTCCACCAGTAATGCTGACGCAGATTCTGGTACATCTTCGTGCTTCTAGGGTGAATACTGTAATTACTCCTATGAGCCTCAGATAAGATCCTTTCCTTCAACTCTTCGTCATTTGGTACGCACAGACGTCCTTTAAACTTCATACTCCATCGTCAGTTACCTGGAATTCAGGTTTCCTCTTATCCGCTTCCACTGATACAATCTTCTGGATATCGAGGTCCGTAGACTGCAACTCTCTGATCCCTCGTCTGGATCTCTGGTTCTATTCGCAAGGTAGCCACCAAGCTCGAGAAGTTTCCTACCTCAATCTTAAACTCGGAGTCTCTAATCCTTTCTAACAACGCCCATTCCTTGACCATCAGATGCGCGATGCTCGACTTTCGACTCAGAGCATCCGCCACCTTATTCGCTTTTCCAGGATGGTACAAGATATCACAATCATAGTCCTTCAAAAGTTCCATCCAGCGGCGCTGCCTCATGTTCAATTCCTTCTGCGAGAACAAATACTCAGGCTCTAGTGATCGTTGTAGATCTGAAATTTCTCTCAAATGCCTCCAAATCTTCAGCGCAAATACTATTGCAGCCAGCTTCAGGTCATGTGTCAGATAATTCATCTCGTGTGGCTTCAGCTGTCGAGATGCATAAGCTACCACTCGTCCATGCTGCATCAAGACACATCCCAATCCTCTTAGTGACGCATCAGTATAGATTTCAAATCCTCCAGGTCCTGATGGGATGGTTAGTACTGGTGCGGTAGTTAATTGGTCCTTCAAATCCTAAAAGCTCTCCTCGCACTTCGCAGTCCACTCAAACTTCGACTCCTTCTTCAATAAGCGCGTCATCAGAGCGGACTATCGCGGAGAACCTTTCCACGAAGCGGTCTATAATATCCAGCTAGTCCAAGGAAGCTTCTCACTTCGGTTACGGTTGTGGGTCTCTCGGCCACTTCTCCACAGCCTCAATCTTCACTGGGTCTTATTGATATTCCTTCGCCAGACACTATATGTCCAAGGAAAGCCACCTCTGCTCAGCCAGAATTCACACTTACTAACTTAGCGTACAGCGAGTGTTCCCTTAGTATCTGCAGAACAATCCTCAAATGATTCTTCGTGGTCTTCAGAGGTCTTCGAGTACACTAGAATGCGTCGATGAAGACTATCACGAACTGATCCAGAAATTCCTTGAACACTCGGTTCATCATGTCCATGAACGCGGCTGGGGCATTCGTCAGTCCAAATGGCATGACGGTGAATTCATAATGCCCATATCTTTCCTAAAGGCAGTCTTCGGAATGTCCTCCTTCTTAATCCTCAATTGGTGATACCTGTTTCTTAGGTCTATCTTGGGAAACCACACGCTCCTGAACCTGATCAAACAGATCATCAATCCTTGCAGAGGGTACTTGTTTTTAATCGTCACTTGATTCAGTTGTCTATAGTCAATACACAGCCTTAATGATCCATCCTTCTTCTTGACAAATAGCACCAGAGCTCCCCATGGCGAAGCACTGGGGTGGATAAATCCTTTATCCAGTAGCTCTTGCATTTATACCTTCAACTCCTTCAACTCTGATAGTGACATCCTATACGGTGCTTTCGATATTGGCTCGGTTCTAGGTGCCAATTCGATTACAAACTCCACTTCTCGCTCTGGTGGTAAACCAGGCAATTCTTGAGGGAAAACATCCGGGTAATCTCTCACTACCGGTACTTCCTCCAACTTTACCTCTTGAACGGATGAATCCGTTACTGATGCCAGAAATCCTAAGCATCCTTGGTCAACAACTTAGTCGCTTCCAGCGACGATATCCAGAGAATTGAGGTCCCGCCTCGATTTCCTTTAAACTCATACCCAGGGCCATCTACAGGGTTCAGTCGAATTACACTACTGCCACAATCTATAACAGCCCCATGTCTAACTAAACCAGTCCATACCGACAATTACATCGAAGCCAAACATGGTAAAACAGCCAGATCTATTTCTTCCATTCTATCACCAAAGGCTATCTTACACCCCTTACATCCTAACATGATAATTACTATTCCTTCAACGGGGTGGCTACATGCAGGATAACATCAGTGGTTTAATGTCTAACCCGGCTAATTCAGCAAAACGCTCAGATACAAAGGAAAGTGACGCTCCAGGATCAAATAACGCATATGCAGTATGATCATAGAGAGACGGTACCTGTGATCACCCTCCACGCATTCTTAGCATCCTTGCGCGCCACTGCGTACACTCGTCCTTGGGCAGGTGGACGGTTCAGGGTTTCTCTTGTGGAGCGGTCACGTGCTGCGGCTGCTGATGTTGGAACTGGGGGCTCGGGCCTCTCTTCGGGCAATTCCTCAAGTGATGTCTCAACTGCCTACAGCCAAAGCATCCTCCAGTCTTCTTAGGGCAGGGTTATTTCCATGCCTTCTACCACAGTCGCGGCAGTAGTGTGGTATGGACTGGTTAGTCAGACATGATAATTACTCTGTCCTGCCCATGTATGATTTCGATGTGACTATTGGTATGGACTGGTTAGTCAGACATGGGGATGTGATAGATTGTGGTAGTAGTGTGATTCGGTTGAACCCAGTAGATGGCCCTGAATATGAATTTAAGGGAAACCGAGGCGGGACCTCAATTCCCTGGATTTCGTCACTGGAAGCGACCAAGTGGTTGAATCAAGGTTGCCTAGGATTTCTGGCATCAGTGACGGATTCGTCGGCTCAAGAAGTGAAGTTGGAGGATGCCTGTGGTAAGGGACTACCCGGATGTGTTCCCTCAAGTTTGCCTGGCTTGCCACCAGAGCGTGAAGTAGAGTTTGTGAGTTGAGTTGGCACCCGGGAACCGAGCCAATCTCAAAAGCACTGTATAGGATGTCATTATCTGAGTTGAAGGAGCTAAAGGTGCAGATGCAAGAGCTACTGGATAAAGGATTTATTTGCCTCAGTGCTTCGCCATGGGGGGCACGGTGCTATTTGTTAAGAAGAAGGATGGATCATTAAGGCTATGTAGAGACCACAGGCAGCTGAACCAAGTGACGGTTAAGAACAAGTATCCTCTGTCAAGCCCCGAACCCTACGGGCCCACAACATCCCTCTGCCCTTACGACGAATCCAGCGAGTGCGCCTGGCCTACAATCATGCGACGGCCCAGGATGCTCATCGCTGCCAGACGACGCTAACGCCATTCGACATAACTTGTAACTTGCGGAAGCGTGCCTCCTATACATACAAGCATACATGTGGAAATGGGGTAGTAGGCAAGAGAAGGAATACACACATACAAAACATAATTTCATAAATATATGTAAAGCGTTAGGTACAGACCCCAAAATGAAACATACACTATGGTCTAAAAACCCTACGCTCTGACGACCTAGACTCGACGTCGAATGCGGTCACTCCTGCGGCTCCTCCTCAGGGTCGTAGTCTGCCCAAAGGTCGTCCTCCTCCTCTGGGTCTGTCTCCATGTCCTCGCCCTCCTCATGGCCATCAACCTCCATGCGGCCTGGGGACGGCAGCTCCGCCAACGGGTCAAGGTCCACCACCTCTGCTCCATATGCAGCGGAGTGAAGGAGACCAGGGTCATCCTCCATAGGCATGGGGGCATCGCGGTGGGGTCCCTCAAAGCCAAACATACCCTCTCTCATCCATGCCTCGAACCTATATGGTACAAAATGTGGGTTACCCTGTTCTACCCAAATGGTAGTCAGTCGTCGCTCCTAGAGAACAGCGTCCTCATCCACGTGCTGGGTGATCTCGGTCTCTATCTGCATGGGCAGTCCAAAAAGTATAGGGGGCTCGGCCATCACTGGCGTCCTGGATCTGTAAACAAGGCAACCACCGCCAGTGAGTCGAAGACTCAGCAAGCTCACCACTAATCCAAGCGTAGGATAGGGTATACTAGTGGGGTCGGTCCTATCCAATAGACTAAGGTTTCAAGTCATCTAATTCGGGTACTCTAACTCGCTAATGGTACCAAACCCCAGAGCAGGATTAGCCAGACTACGCATATGTAGATAAATATACACGTCATACATATCATAAAATGTGAATGGGCAATCAACAGACAATAGCAGCACTCAATATGCAAAGACAGATGCGTGATTCGATTTGTCTCAAATGATCCCAATGGATCCTGCTCGCTTATCCCTCCAATTCCCATCAGGGCCCATCCCACTGTGCCACTCGGCATTGCCTCAACTGCGTGCGGTACGCCTTACGTTGGCCACCCTTATCCCTCCATTTCTCCGCGTAAACGACGCCTCAGGGCTCATCCCACATGTCACACCTCCAGGTGACTCATGCCATGCTCACAGTACATGATGCTTAAACACATTCACAATGCGTCAATCATAGAGCAGGCAATTTCAGAGGTCTCACAAGCAAGGAGGCATAGAATTTGACAATTGGTCTAACACCCAGATCCATTGGAGTGGGCCACATGCAGATCCTATACCCAACACGCAATTCCACAATCAACTGTATTCGATTTCGGGTACCCACGTAATTATATTAGTCATTTACCTCTTCTTGGAACGGACTCCCAATTAGACTCAATCGTGCTTTACTTCACCCTTGGAATTCATCTGTTTCAGGACTCAGTCCCATCGGGCTTGATGGCTCAACCCAACTTGGTCTTTACTATATGACCCTGGCCCAACATCGGCCCACAATTAAGGTTTGAAATTGCTTTTGGTCCTACTGAATCTTATTAGATTTTTATTAAGCCCAATATTAAGGGCCAAAGGTCCTTTCTTAGGAAATTTGGCCATTAAGTCAAGTTGGGCCCATTTAATTAAGTTAGGCCCATTGGGTCTAAGGCCCATTTAATATTCAAAAGCCCATAATTAAATTATAAGTAATTAAAACATATTTTAGAGAATTTCGAGGTAGGGCCCAAGCCCATATATTAAGGTAAGTTTATAAGGCCCATTATAGCATATTCGGGCCCAATTGCTAACCCTAAGCCCATGTACACCATTGGGCCTCTAATTTCTATGTTCAAGGCCATAATTAAGGTCCAATTATTCAATATTTCGTCCTTTCACAAGGTCCCATTGGAATATACTAGGCCTATATAGTCCATCTTTTGATCATTTGAGCCTAAAATGGGCCCCCAAGCCCATATCCATCATAAGGCCCATCCTTCCACGCCTAAGCCCATTAACTAGCATCCATCCATCATCAAAATGAGGCCCATTTTCTACCGACCAGCCCACACGCACGGCCCATAGATAAATCCTCAAGTTAACCTAATGTCCATTAGTCATAATCCACCATTATCCATAACTAATTACCCTTGTTACCCTCTAACACATAATCACACACGTATTCCACATGCCTAGGCTAGGATTAGAGGATGCGCTTACTTGGGTAGGCCGAGAGAGAATAACAACGAGAGTGGCGGAAGAGAACTCCGCGCGGCCGATTGGAAACTCACGGCCTATAAGGGGAAATCGCGGGTACGGTCGGCGGCCGAAATGGAAGAAACCAAGCAAGGAGTTTGAAGTGGGACATCATGAAGAGACTCACCAAGGTGGGGGACGGGTCGGTGGAGATGGACGATGGCCGGGACGGTGGCGGGACGACGACGACGGCACGGCTTGGGCGGACGGCTAGGCACGGAAACGAGAGAGAGGGAGAGAGAGAGGATGAGGTCTGGTCGTGGTCTCCAAGGCCATTATAGGCCACGGAAATGTGAAGAAGAGGAGTTGAGGAGGCTTACCAAGTCAAGGACGAGGCCGGTTTTGTGTGGCGGCTCGGACGGGCGGCGGGCAGCGGGCGCGAGGTCGAAGCGGCGGCTTCAGCGGCGCTAAAATCAAACCGGAGAGAAAGAGAGAGAATGAAGTCTGGCCGGGGCTTCAAGTGGTACCCAAGGTCACGAAAGAGGGGGAGCAAGAAGTTAGGGGACTCACCAAGATGACGAGATGGTGTGGGTGGAGCCGACGGCTGCCGGACGACGACGACCAGTGGACGGTGGCCCGGTAGGTGACGATACGAAGAGGGAGAGAGATGAGGAGGTGATGGCGTCGGGAGCAAATGGGGAGGAGGAATGATGGGGAGTCTCGGCCGAATGGGGTAGGGGGAGAGAGAGAGGGAGAGATTATAGTGAGAATAGACAAAATAACAAATATGAGTGGGGCTGCGTTGATGGGAATTTGACAATGTGACTTGATGATGGATGACTTGCCTTGGAACTTGTGCTTGACTTGAAGATGTGATTGATGGATTGATGTGACACTTGATTGATGTTGATTGATACTTGAACTTGCCTCGATATTGCGTGAGCCAAATGCAACAGCATCGGGTCTACGAGAGTGAAAGAATCTCAAGTGGGATTGGTGTCCGCTCTATCGTATTCACTCTCAATAATCCCATTTGATCTCATTCAAAGGATTGAGCCTTTACGGGGGCAACATTTTCGGTAATTGTTTCCATTCACGTCTTGCTTCTCGACTGCACCGACTGTCTGCCCTTCGGGTGACGTTTCTGTGAGTCTAAGTTCATTTCTCCATTGTGTTTATCTTACTAATTCTAATTGGTCGATGTCGGATTATCATATTTTGTGGTCAATTTCATATAATACCGACTCTGTCTCAGTCTCAGACCAATGGGCGGTCTGTTTCGGGAAATTTTCCCCAGGAAGACTTTCCCCTTCGGTTAGTCGATCCCAGGTTAGCTAATCTTGAGTGAACGTTGATCAGCGGGCAGTAATGAGCATTCCCATTCATTTAGAATTCCCGATAATGGGTTCGAATTTTCAGACTGTCACATCCTCTGCCACAGGATTGATGATCTGTTTGATAGCTTCAAGGAGCGTGTGTGTTCTCCAAGATAGACCTAGAAAACAGGCTCATCACCAATTGAGGATTAAGAAGGAGTAATTCAAAGACTACCTTTAAGACAAGATTAGGGCATTATGAATTCACCGTCCATGCCATGGACTGACGAAATGCCTGGCCGCGTTCAAGGGACATGATGAACGAACCATAGTGTTCAAGGAATTCTGGATCAGTTCGTGATAGTCTGAACCCAACGACCATTTTGGTGTACTCGAAGACCTCTGAAGACCACGAAGAACATTTAAGGATTGTTCTACGACACTAAGGAACACTCCCTATAGCCAAGGTTCAACAATGTTGTGAATTTTGGGCTAAAATAAAGTGGCATTCCTTGGACATTACAGTCTGGCGAAGGAATCTCAGTGGATCCAGCAAAAGGTTGAAGCTGTGGAGAAAATGGCACCAAGCCAACAACCGTGACTGAGGTGCGAAGCTATCCTTGGATTGGCTGATATTACAGACGCCTTCGTGGAAAGGTTCTTCGCGATAGCTGCTCCGCTGACGAGGTTGTTAAAGAAGGAGACGAAATTTGGAATGGACCGCGAAGTGCGAGGAAAGCTTTCAGGAGTTAAATGAACCGCCTAACGACACGCAACCTGTGTTTAACCAATCCATCAGGACCCGGAGGATTTGAGATTTACAGCGATGCTTCACTAAGAGGTCTGGGATGTGTCTTGATGCCAACATGGACGAGTGTAGTGTATGCATATCGACAGTTAAGGCCACACGGATGAATTACCCGACGACATGACCTGGAATTGGCTGCGATAGTGTTCTATGCACTGAAAATTTGGAGGCATTATCTAGTGGGAGATAAGTTCCAGATTTATACAGATCACAGAGCCTGATAGTACTTGTTTTCGCAGAAGGAGCAAAACATGAGGCAACGCCGTTAGATGGAGTTGCTAAGGATTACGACTGCGACATCCTGTACCATCCTGGAAAGGCAAATAAGCGTTTTGGTGGGCCGATGCTCTAAGCCGAAGTCGAGCACGCCCACTATGGTCGAGGTGACGTGGACACTATTGGAGGAAGATTAGGTGGACTCCGAGTTTAAGGTCGGGTGGAACCTCTCGAGCCTAATAGCTGCAATGCGAGGTGAACCGGAGATCAATTGAGGATCAAGGAGTTGCAGTCTACGGACCCAGACATCCAGAAGATTGTGATGATGGATGCAGAGGAAAGGGAAACCCGAATTCCAAGTGACTGAAGATGAATATTGAAGTTTAAAGGACGTCTCTGTGTACCAAATGATGAAGAGTTGAAAGAAAGATATTTTAGCTGAGGTCATAGAAGCAAGTACAGTATTCACCCTGGGAGTACGAAGATGTACCAGAATTTACGCCAACACTACCTGGTGGAATGGAATGAAGGTGGATGTGGCCAAACATGTGGCCAAGTGTCTGACGTGTCAGCAGGTAAAGGCTAACATTGTAAACCGGGTGGATTACTACAACCACTGGAGATTCCAGAGTGGAAGTGGGAGCATATCACCATGGATTTCGTGACGGGACTGCCAAGAAGTCAAGAGAAATGACTCAATCTGGGTGATAGTGGACTAGTGACCAAGTCTGCACATTTTGTTGCAGTGCGAAAGGATTCCACCTTGGAGAAGCTGGCAGAACTATATGTGAGACAGATTGTAAGACTACACGGAGTACCTGAAAGCATTGTATCAGATCGCGATCCTCGTTCACGGCCACATTTTGGAAGAGTCTGCAGGGTACCTTGGGAACAGAGCTAAGATTTAGTACGGCATACCACCCTCAGACTGATGGTCAGTCGGAAAGGACCATACAATCCTAGAGGATATGCTAAGGGCGTGTGTAATAGACTTCAAAGGTGGCTGGGAGGAACAACTGCATTTGGTGGAATTCGCCTACAACAACAGTTATCAGCAGAGTATCGAGATGGCACATTTGTGGCGTTGTATGGAAGAGCCTGCAGGACTCCGATCTGTTGGGACGAAGTTGGCGAGAAAAGCATAACAGGCCCAGAGCTAGTTCAGCAGTCAGTGGAGGCAGTCAAGATAATCAAGGATAGGCAGAGAAGACAGCTCAGAGTAGGTAGAAGAGCTATGCAGACAAGAGACGTAAGCCGTTGGAATTTCAAGTGGAGACCATGTATTTTGAATGTGTCGCCGATGCTTGGGGACTATCTCGGTTTGGCAAGAAAGGGAAGTTGAGTCCCAGATTTGTGGGGTCATTCGAGATTTTTGGAGAAGATCGGGACATGCTTATCGTCTGGCATTACCGCCGACCTATCCCAGATCCACAACGTGTTTCATGTATCGATGCTAAGGAAGTATGAGCCGGATCCTGGCCATATACTCGATCATGAAGTCATTGAAATGGATGACCGGGTCTCGTACGTGGAGAGACCAGTCAGGATTGAAGATCGAAAGAAGCAAGTCCTAAGGGACAAGACGATACCATTGGCCAAGGTCATCTGGGAACATCATGGAACTGAAGGAGCCACGTGGGAAAATGAAGGCGAGGATGAAGAAGAAATACCCACATTTGTTTGAATAGTCAGTGTAATCTTGCTTTGGCTGTATGACTTATGGACTGTAAATTCGAGGATGAATTTTTTTAAGGAGGGAGAATTGCGACAGTCTGAAAATTCGACCCACCTATCGAAATTTCTAAAATGAATGGAAACACTTCATTAGTACACTCTG
Organism: Psidium friedrichsthalianum; assembly: GCA_019149425.1. Taxonomy (NCBI): domain Eukaryota; kingdom Viridiplantae; phylum Streptophyta; class Magnoliopsida; order Myrtales; family Myrtaceae; genus Psidium; species Psidium friedrichsthalianum. The sequence goes on from JAGVVM010011644.1 coordinate 14,441, forward strand.
ATCGACGCTCACTCAGGATTAGCTACCTGGGACGACTAACCAAAGGGGAAAGGCTACCTAGGAAATTTTCCCAAACAGCCGCTCGTTGGTCTCAAAATTCGACAGAGTCGGTTTTAATGAAATCGACCACGAAATGAAATCCGACACTAGACAATCGAATTAGTAAGATAGCCACGATGAGAAATGGATTTCAGTCTCAGAAACTTCGCCTGAAGGGCAGAATAGCGGTGAAGCGTCGAGAAGCAAGACGTGAATGGAAAAATTACTAAAATGCCCCGGTAAATGCTCAATCCTAGAATGATACCAAATAGGGTTATGTGAGAGTGAATGCGATAGAATGAAACCAACTCCAGTCTGAATTTCGTTCGCGCTCCGGACCCGATCGGTGCATTTAGCACGCAAATCGAGGCAAGTCAAATCGAATATACATCAATCAAGTGTCACATCAGTCAATCAATCATATCAATCAATCATGGCACAATTCCAATGCAATCTATTAAAGTCAATCAAGTGTCATTCATTCCATCATGTCAATAAACTCTAATACCTACTTCCACTAAATTGGATTTAATTTGATTTTCCAAGATTATAAACTTCTCTCTCTCTCCTCTAGACTTTCGGCCGGCCACTCTCTCTCTTCCTCCCTTTCCCTCTCGGCTGCTCCTCCTTCGTCAGCCCAATCGCCCCGACGCCGTCAGTCCCGTCGGTGCCGGGGGGGTGGGGGGCGCCGTCTAGTCCACCATCGTCTGCCCCATCTCCACCGGGTAAGGCTTCCTCTGAGCCAACCCACCATATTCTCAATCCCCGGTGTGGTGGTGAAAGCCATATAGCCCGTGAGACCCGAACTGACCTCAACTCTCATCTCTCTCTCTCTCTCGGTTAGCTCACAGGCCACCGCCCTCATCTCCACCGTCCGCGGCCCTTGTTTCCGTCCCTTGCAGCCACCGTCCACCGCCCTTGCCACTACCTTGGTAAGTCCCAATCATCCCTTCTCGCGTTTGTACTCGCGCGGGTTTGAGGTACCGCCCACATAATGACCGAGACCAGACCCGGGACCTTTGTCCCTTGAGGCCTGAGAAACGCCGTTTCGGAGAAGGTCCAGCGACCGTCCATCCCACGAGGTTGCCGCTGTTGCGTGCGCCCCCGCCATTTTCTGGTAGGGCCGCGCTCGCTGATCGTATTTTAAGGAAATGGTTTATATACATGTTGTGTTGATTAGTTTAGGGTTTAAGTGTGAGATTATTAATTATTCTGGTGATTTTGGTTAATGGCATTAGACTAAAGTGGCTAATCATGTTGTGTGGGGGGGGGGGAAAGTCGAGCGTATTTTTGGCAAATGAGGAGGTAAATTGGGGCCTTGAAATGTTGAAATGTGGGCTACCAATGGTGGGTTTATGCGTGTGGAGGAGTGGCCATGGTGAAAATTATTTGGGGCTTGGGGACCTAATTGGGCTAAACTAACCAAATATGGGCTTATGACCTAGATGTTTCTAGTGGGCTTGTCATTGGACGAAAATTGATTGTTTAATTGGGCTGTAACTTATGGATTTCAATGCAAAAATATAGGGCCCATTAATGTACATGGGCTTAAGGGATTGAAATTGGGCCTAAGCCGTTAAAGATGTGCTTAATGGGCTTTTAGGGAAGATTGGGCTTTGGGCCTTGCGGGCGAAAAATCTATATAATAATGGGCCTCAATTCAAATTAAGTTTTAATAACAAATATGGTCTTTAGAAGGTAAATGGGCCTTAGACCCGAATTGGGCTTAAATCAACTAAATGGGCTTGATAAGTAGAGGTAAACCCTTGGGCCTTAGTCTGGCTTCATCTAATTTAATAAGGACCCAAAGTATTCTAAGGTACTATTATGGGCCGTTGATAGCCGGGGGTCTAAACAATAGAGACTTGGGGTTTGGACCGGGTTCGTTAGGACTAATGGACTGGTTCCGAATAAATGGTTTTTCCCAAAAGGGTAGTAGTTATTATTGGTGGTTTCTCGAGACTTCTAAGGGGAAACGAATGATCTTATAAAGGAAAGCGGAGGATACCTGATTGAATTCCAATATCGAGGAAACCTGGTCTTGTTGGATTACTAGGGTTTCACATGTGGCTCATCTTGACGACGCGAGTTGATCGGATTACTCTTTTGAATGTTTTATGCTTCCTTTCATTGAAACTCTGGTGAATTTTTTGGCCTGCTCTGTGGTAGATACACGTGTTTGAACATTGTCTAAGTATAATCGTGTGAGGCATGGCATGGGGTCACCGGGGGGGGGGAGGGGTGACAGGTTGGAACTTGGGCCCTGATGCTGTTACGCGGGGAATTGGAGAGATAAGCAGGTTGGATGGGCCCTGACGTGCGTGTTACGCGGGGAAGTGGGGGGGGGGGAGAGATAAGCAGTTTTTGTAAGGTTGGATGGGCCCTGATGCGTGTTACCAGGGAATTGAGGAGATAAGCTAGTTGGATGGCCCCGGATGGCCGTGTTCACCCGGGGGAATTGTAAGATAAGCAAGGTTGGATGGGGCCCAGATGCGTGTTACGCGGGAATTGGAGAGATAAGCTGGTTGGATGGGCCTGATGAGTTGTTAGCGGCGGGAAGTGGAGAGACAAGCGTGCCAACCTGAGCGTAACCACACTCGGTTTGAGGCACGGTGCCTGATGCGTATGAGACGCGAGCAGGATTCAGTGGGATCGCTTGAGGGCGGCTGGAATATGCCACTCTGGGTTTGTCGCACATTGATACTGATATTTCTGTTGGATTGCCCGTCTACGGTTTAACGATTTGTATTTGGCGTTACTATGCGTGGAGTCTGGCTGTTCACGACGTCTGGGATTTGTACCCATAACGAAGTGAGAGTGGTCACGGGACCCACCGGAACCCTAGCGGAAAACAACGGAGG
>JAGVVM010011647.1:0-15069 GCA_019149425.1 Psidium friedrichsthalianum
AACGGCCCCCCTCCGAGTTGATCCGGTACGCGGCCACGTCTCTCATCTTCCCGCAAGAGCGCTAGCGCACAACGCGGGACACTCCCTGGCCCCGCCTTTTTCCGCGACCAGCCCCCACCCTCCGGTAACGTAGCCGCTCGCCCCCCCAGGGGCCTTTTCGCGACCCCCGCACCGACCCCCCATCCTCACTTGATTTTTGAGATAATTGCTCTCATAGGGGCAAAATCGTCATTTTAAAAATAAGACTCGCGGAAGGCAAATCATTTGAAAACACCCAATCTCAAGATTGGGCAGTCGAAATGGGCCCAGTTTCCTAATTTTTAGATTTTTTCTGAATTTTTTCGAGACAAATTTTCCATGAGGGGCAAAATCGTCATTTTGAAAAGATCGAGAAGGAAATCATCAAAAAAATAGAATTGGGACAGTCAAAAACTTGCCCATTGCCTTAATTTTTTGAAAATTTTATCTGAATTTTTTGAAACAATTTATTTTTTTTAGCCCATCAAGGGCAAAATCGGCATGTTTGAAAAAAGCGAGAATGAAATACATCAAAATAGGATGCGACATGTAAACAATGCACTCATTCCTAAATTTTTGAGATTTTTCTGAATTTTTCAGAATTTTCACGCAGACAATTACCCATAGGCGTGAAAATCGTCACTTTCTCAAAAGATCATGAAGGCAAATCATCAAAAATAGGATTTGGCCAGCGAAATGGCTCCAGTTTCTCCCCCCCCCCCCATTCCCCCCCTAATTTTTGATTTTTCTGAGGTTTTCTGGGATTTTTCAAGACAATTTGCCGTATGAGGGGCTAAAATTGTCACTTGACACATATCAGGAAGAGAATTATCACAAAATAGGATGGCCAGGGCGAAATGGCACCGTTTCCTAATTTTTGAGATATTTCTGAATGTTCTAAAAAATTGTAGTGACATTACACATAAGGGGCAAATCTTGTCCATTTTCGGCAAAAATATCATGAAGGGAATTCATATTCTAAAATAGGGATTTGGACACGAGCGAAATGACCGTTTCCTATTTTGAATTTTTGAGAATTTTTCGAATTCTTGCGCAGACAATTTACCCATAAGGGGCAAAATCGTCATTTGAAGAGATCGGGAAGGGAATCATCAAAAATTAAGGAAGTGGCCAGTCCGAAATGCCCAATGTTCCTAATTTTCGATCAATTTTTTTGAATTTTTTCTTTGGGATTCTTTTTTTGGGAAATTGTTTTCAAATTTTTCATTTTCGTTTTATTTCATGTCTATTATTATATTTTAACATTTCTAATTTTTTTATTAATTAATTTCTACCGGGCCAGCAAACCCAGCCAACGCCCGTATAGGCACCAAAACTTGGCTTAAGGGCCTGACATCACTCTAAGACACAAAGACCCACATTTTGGACTCAGCCCAAGTATCACTAAGCTAAATCAGTCCGAAAAACAGATTCTTAGCCACCAACTTCTGCTCAACTAGAATGAACCTAAGCGAATCGCACCCGCATAGCCCAAAACAAAGTAAACCCCAGGCTAGTTAGCAATGACCCATTAAGCCTCTTACCCTCAATCAGCCCAAAAAGTCAACACCCAACAGCCTGACCCCTCTTATTTAGTTCCTTACGGTTTCATTTTTTTTTTTTCTTTTCTTCTATTTTATTTCTTTTTGTATCCAACGTCCTTCTTCCTTGGATCTCTCTTTCAAAAAGCAATGAATAGAACTTCAACCCCTTAGAACATCGTAATCTACACTACAACAGGAGGAAAAAGCGACTTACTCGAGCAGTTTCAACCGCGAGAACGTCGTCCGTTCAGAGGCTGCGAGTCGCGGTTCCGACGAAGTTCACACGAGGTTCGATCGCGCTTGACCAAGGAACTCCAATGGCTTAGCCTAACTCCTCCTTTGCTCCAGGATCCATCTCGAGCTCCCTAGCATGATGAACCTCGCTTTCTTCCTCAACTGTCTTCTTCTCATTCATCTTTGAAATAGTGAGCGCGTCGAAGTCAGCAAGATCTCTCTGAAAATGTGTCTTTTACTCAGAATGGCAGCCATGGCAAGTCAGAAAGGGGCCAGAGAGGACAAGCAGCTCAAACAATTTCCTATATCATCATGCACCAGAACTCCACATTCTTTGTCATGGAAAGCAGCATACAAGACTCTGTTTGGTGTCACCCTAGCGCAAGTCTTTTTCGCCTGTGACCTTTTTGTGACAAAAAACCCCAAGAGGAAAAAAAAAAGGGGGGTGGGGGGGGGGGGGGGGGGGGGGGGGCGCTGGTTTGTTCAACTCGCATACACATGATCATTCATTCGGAAGCTAATGAGGTTGCTGCAGGTCTCGATTTGAAGCTCTACTCACAATCTCAACTAGCCCTGATTGAGCTAGTAATGATGGCTACTTCCAGAGGAAAGGGTCGTCGCCGTGGCTAAATCTCGTGCCATCTTCCCCCTGCCGCGCGAACGACGTGCAAACCTCATCCGTTCTGCTGCCGAAGTCCGGCAGGTGATCGGTAGGTCGAATGAACGTGTCATCTTCATCGTCTAGCGCCGAACTCGTCGACCCCTAGGTGTCGACGAACTTCTTCAGCCGCGACCTCCCTTGTACTCTTGCATTTACCATATCCTGAGTGACAGCTTTCTCTTGGCCTCCTTCATTTAGTGAAATGAGATGAGAGTGAATCTTTGTTGGCTTTCTGATGATAAAACCATTCTTGACCAGCTTCTTGATATTTTTGCCGAGAATTGGCCATGGAGATCTCACTTGACTTCATTGGGTCTAAACCACACCTTCCCTCCGCCACCACCTCAGCACATTGCTTGCAAGACGCTTCTAGAGCTTCAGCGATACCATCTCTACGGATCTCTCTTGCCCCCTCTGAGCTGCTGCAGTCTTCTCTGCTGCTCTGGATTGATCCACCTCCTTATCAACACCCATCGCTTCTTGGAACTTTGAGCTGAGAGAATTATGTCTTCCTTGTTAAGCTGTCCATAGATGCTTCTACAAAACTGCAACATTTTTCAGCTGCCTGGGCTCTCCTGACCTTAGCAGCCGCTACAAGCTTCGTGTCCTCGGCGATCTTCTGGTGTTCTTGACCGAGTCGATGCAGTCCGGAGGAATTCTCGGACGGTCGCCGAGTTCTTTCGGTGGCATCACCAGGACTATCCCAAGAAGATGGTGGTGGTCCGAGACGTGCCAAAGGCGAACACGAGGTTGGGGAGAGGTCCATATGGAATTCCAGCGGTCTCGTACATGCTAATATTCAAAGATTTGGGCTGAGGAACACCACTCGCAACGTCGAAACTTGGATCTTGGGCATGTTAGGAAGCTTGTCCATAAACATCTCCAGCTTCGATGTGTTTGGAGCCTCCATGTATAATGCGTCAGGCAAAGTACACTATCAACAGAGAGATCACTTTCTCAAGAAGTAATGACCAGTCGAGACTGAGTAGATATCAGTGATAGAAGTGCATTCATATCACTAGATGGACTGACTCCTGCCTTCTCTTCTAGGGAACGTCCTAGGAAGCACAAAGCCAAGAGGCATGACCTGCATGCGGCTCATCGAAGAAAGATGCATCCTAGTCAAGGCCAGGGTTCTAAGGGAGACCACACTGATTAAAAAGGCTGCAAGTGATCCAAATCCAACGAGTGAGTTCATATCGGAGATCCTTCTTGAAAGCCTTCAGACCATATTTGAGCTTGTAATCAGCTAAGTGATTGCAAGGTTTGAGGATAAAGTATCGAGCTTTGAATGAGTATAGGGCCATAGATAGAGATCCAAATCAGGGTCGATCACGAGAAGGATGCACACAGATTAATCGAAAAAGAAAAGGGTATCCCGAAGGTGTAATCTATGGCGATAATGAATATCAACAGTGAAGAAACAAAAGTACCGAGAGGAGATTAAGACGAAACTAAGAAAGAATCATCCCATATAGATAGGAAGAGTGGAAATGGAATGAATTCAATTCCAACTGCAATGCGGAGAATCTCTCGTGTTTTTGGGGAGAGAGCCAGGTTTCATCTGCTGTTTTTTTTTTCAATTCCCCCTCTCCCCTGCATCATCTCTAATTTTCAGAGTAAGCTTGCTCAATGGATCTCCCCTCTCTTTTTCACATTCGTCGCCCCCCGCTCTCCAAATTCCTCTTCCTCCGCCCTCCTTTTGGATCGAAAACGTGAGTCCACATATGGAGAAATAGATCATGAAAGCAGTTGATATTTGAATCACTATTCTATTCCCTATGCGCGTCAGTCCAAGGAGGCCAACGTTTTCTCCTGATACCGTTGTACCCCACCATAGAACCAATTACCCCTTCAGCATCCCCATCTAGTTGGTCTCTCGTAGGACCCCTCAAGATCAAGCTTCAGTCACCATTGGATTCTCTTTTCGAGGTCCCTCCCTATTTTTGTTCTGGCATTGCCCTTTCCTTATACCCCCATGTGCCCAGACGCCCCCGCATTTCCTTAGTGCTCCTTTTCCTTTTCTTCTTTCGGTGGAAGTAGTCCAGACCCCTTCACTCGCCTTTTCCTATCCTCATGATGGGCCTCTTCTTTAATCCAACGAAAGGAGAGGATCCTCCCCCACTTTCTCCACTAGTGCTCTCCCAAGACATGAGTAACCAAGACACCATTAAGCTCTCCAACCACAATTTTCACGGAGGAACCTTTATTGGGTAGATTTCAAAATGATCAAAGTAGTACTGTTGAGAACTACTTTTTGATTCATTAAGAGATGATCTGGGGCAATTCTCGTTAGTGTCTCTTCATCAATGTTCAAATTAATTGGCCGCAGCACAATGGATGAATATTTGACTTGTCTAACGTTTGAAGTGGAGGAGCAACAAGACTAATTTAGCATGCGGTCAGCTGTGTCATCGTACTCTGTGTGATGCCTTCTAAGAATTGCTACAAAAGGGTGTCCCTCACCACTTTGGTTCCACTTGTACAGTGGTATGGAAATACCTATGAAGATCAGTAAACCCATCATCCAAGCTAATATTCACAAGTCCTGAATTAAGAACAAGTGTAAAAGCAGATGTTGCACCCTCATCTCCATCAATAGCATTCAGTCGAGCCATTTTCCTTGTTCCAAGCACCAAACACCTTACCTTAAGTAATGAATTGCACCCTGTAGAAATCCACTGAGGGCCGGGTCATGAAAGTGACTAATGTCAACAACCCATACTAGCACCCATATCCCTGCAATGACCTTTGCCAAAAATTCATCCAACTTTTTCTTCACTAGTGTCATCAGTTACTTCATTATAAGTAATTCCATTACTCATTTCACTTTGAGCAACAACCTTATCGCCCAATTTGCTAGAGGTTTCGGCATATAACTGGTTTAGCACAAATTGTAGATGATTCACTGCCAGCTAAGGATGTCTCCCATGATTTGGACTCAGATTTTGAATCATCAAGAACATGAAGGCTTCCATTTATTTATTTTATTTATTTATTTATTTATTATTATTATTATTATTTTGCAATTTTAAGCTCAACATCAAAAACAACTGGACCAAAAATGCAATATGAGGCACTAGAGGACCATGTCACGACTCGAAAGAAAGAAAAGAAAATCAAAATAAATTATTGACTATTTTTTATTTTTGTGACCTCAAATGCTAATTTTTTCTAATTTTCAATTATTTTTGTATTTTTATATTTTTATTTTTTGAAAAATATTTAAAAAATAAGAAAAATACGAAAAATTATTTTTTTGTTCAAAATTGGTTCCCTAGGCTTGGCTAAGGTCCCCAAAGTTGACTTTGTAATTTTATGAATTTTTATGGATTTTTTTATTAATTTTTGAAAATAAAAAATGCCAAAAAATACTGAAAATATGAAAAATCTTTTTTGATCAAAATTGGTTCCCTAGGTTTAGCCAAGGTCTCCAAAGTGATTGTTTAATTTATGAATTTTTTATTAATTTAAAATAGAAAATGTGATTAAAAAGCCAAATCAATAAGGGCGAGGGTCTGAAATGTTGGTCAAACAACGCTAGTGAGTCAAGGACTCAGCAAGCTCCCCACTAAACTTAGTGCAGGATGAACTTCACACTCAAGTCGGCCCTAAATATGCAGTTCTAAGCTTCCGCAACCTCAGGCAAACATTCCAGGCAGAGTTATAACAACAGACCACAATCTAGTACAATTATACACAAAAGATAAGCATGTACACAAACTAGAACTCAATTGCCAACGATAAATGTAAACAATTATGAATGCCATATTCAGTTTCTCTTTTCAATCTCAACCACACGATTCACCAGTCAAGGAACCTCAATGCTCGTGCCTCAATGCATATAACTAATTATCCATGTACCTGCATATACACCTCCAACACGTAAAGACCCAGGTACATAATATATCCCTAGTGCATCAACCCGCATAGTGTCAAAGCTAAGACCCAGATAGGCACTCTTATCACTCCAATTACTCCGTGCCGAGCACGTCCGGGCGCACCCTGCCTTTTCTCGCCATTTCCCTCTCATTAGGGCTCATCCTCTGTGTTGCTCAATTTCAACCCATCTCATGCCTCATTATCATGCCGACTATGCATATCACAATTTCATTAGGAATAAATGGGCATGCTCAGGCATTCACAATTAGGCCTTGAAATTGAGCACACATTATGGCATACAACCAAGCGATTCGTGCGACGCGTTTTCAAGCATCAAATCTCAATTTATCACAAATGATAATCAATAAACTTCATTCAAGTAAACACTATTTTCATCCACAAAGACCAACAATGCTAAAATGACTCAGAACCACATCCACGACCTCCAAATCATTTGAATGGACATAACCACATGCGGGACACTTCATGGACAACAAGCCGAAGTCAATGAACCACATTTTCACACTTCAACAGTACGTTCTAGGGTCTCAAACGGTGCTCTCACATGGTAACAAAACCTAAACTTGCGTATTTAAGCCTAAAACTCATGTTTCTCTCACTCAACCTCGAGATAACCAACACGACACTCATGAGCAGCCACAACCACACGTGAACAGTACACAAGTCGACATTAACAGTACATTCTCGGGTTTTCAATAGTGTATTCATGTAGCAAACGATGCAAAAACCCGCAAATTCAAGCCTAAAATCAAGTTTTATCCGCTAAACCCAATGCATGGTACCCAACACCCGTGCACAGCCCTCGAGTCATCATGAACAGTAAGTTCCAGGCATGAACAGTGCACAATGAAGTCCAAAACAGCATGCATGCAAAATCAGGCCTTAGATCTAACGAGAAGTCCAATTATACTTCGCCTAAAACGCATTCTAGAGCTTAACCAAGTTATGTACGACATTCCTATACAAGGTTTAGAGGATTTGCTCACAAAGACAAGCTCGGACGAAGACCAAAGCTCGAGACGACGGCGGCGGCTCACGGCGGCAACAAGTGGTGTCTCGGGCGGTTGACTGAAGAGAGAGGAGAGAGAGAGAGAGAGAGAGAGAGAGAGAGAGAGAGGAGAGAGAGAGAGAGAGAGAGAGAGGGAGAGGGAGAGAAAATGAGAACGAGAGAGTGAGAGCAAGAGTGATCTTGAAAAATGGAGGGAATCTTGCCTAGGAATGATGGGCTTGCCTATGGAGTCTAAGGGAATGACAAGTGTCAAAGAGTCTCTAAAAAGTGATCAAGATGAGGGGACAAGGGTGACAAGTGTCACAAAGTTTCTAAAAGTTGTCTTGCATGGGAAATGAAGACAATGTGACAAGTGTCGCAAAGTCTCTAAAAAAAAGGATGATAATGATGGGACACAGTTTACGAGGTGATTGACAGGACATTTCTCGAGATTTGTGCCAAATGCATTGATCGGGCTCAAGCGCGAACGAACTCAGCAGAACGTTACTCTAATGACGCGCACTCTAAACTAAAAATTCTACTATTGACAAATGAGGGAGTCTATCGTAAGCCGGGGGCAAACCGGTCCAATCCAACTTATTGACTTATTTCTCGACACCTTGAAGCAAATCGGTAACTGCTGAACAAATTCTAACGACGTCAAAACTATAACTGCAATATTCGTGAGAATTCAGTTGTCCAAGTTTGGAATTCATTTGGCAGCCAAATTCATTAAACATCGACTCTAGTAAACGTTCGGACTAACGGGCGGCTGTTTAGGAGATACGCATATCGATTGATCAGGTACACGTACTTCAAAGTCCCACGTAGCCTTTTCCCTTCGGTTAGCCATCTCGAAGTAGCTAATTCCAAATGAGATTCAACCAGAGTGCATTAATGAAATATATCCATTCAATATTTACAAATTCTGAAAATGGATCGAATTTCAGAATGTCACACTAAAACTCCGAAAATAATATTTAAAGAAGAATCAAATCAATTATTGCTCGTTTAGATAAATGGATTTTTTACCACCATGGCCAACTCTTTTCGTGAAAATTATACCATTATCGAGATGATTTGATTATATGGGCAGTTAGATTTTTAGTGGAATGGCTAGCTAGGAGATTGAAGACTATGCAAGAAGATCAAAACTCGAAGAAGATACAACTGCGAAACATAAAAAGCTTAAAACTATTATATACTCATATTCTAACTATTATGAGCGAGAAGTTAATTTTGCCATTGAGTGTATGAGTGTTGTAGTGGTGCTTGAATTTTGATAGTGTGATCTATCTAATTTGAGAACAATCAATACCTACTATGTTACAACTACACAAGAAAGTACTAGTGGCTTCTAGCCTGTTGTTGGCCCTTATTTTGGAAGAGTGGATGTACGCTTTAATCACAAGCCGAACCACTACAAGCTCTGAGTGAATTGTTTCTATCTCTTTTAAAAATATAATGCACTTGATGTCGTCAGCTTATTTATGAATGTCATCTTAGTCCACAGAATCTGTCAAGTTTTATAGATCAACTTATTCACCCCCTTTAGGTTGTGTAGTTAGCCACAACAATTGATATTAGAGTCATGTTGCTCATCATTTTGAAGTGCTATATTCAAGAGCATAAAAATCTTTCATGACTAACAATATATGGTCTAGGTGTTTTTGAAGGTCGATCAATGTCAAGGCCTCCGTACTTTGACGGAACTAGTATGAAAAAAAATGCAAGTGAAAACATTTATTAGCTCAGCAAATCCTGCTATTGGAGTGCATGGGGCTTACCATGGACACCCATGGAGGGAACCACACCCTATGTCCATTATTAGTAACTGCTAAGTAGTTATCTACGTTCGATTTTATTATGAAAAGATACGTTCTTTTCTTTTTGAATAGAATTAAGATATCTCTCTCTCCTCACTCACGTCAGTTATCGATGAAAAAAACGATGACAGACGACGCTCCCGTTCTTTACTGTTGATCTGCGATTGAAGTATAGAATCTCTCCGAATTAGTGACTCTTAATCTGTAGCGATTATAGTACGTCCCTTGTGTGATGTGTCGTTCGATTAGTGATGCAAATTAGGTTAGGGCATATTCTTCCGAATGTGTTTTTTATGAGAAACAAGGAATCTGTTTCCCCTTCATTGGTATCAGAGCCCATTAACTTGCTTTTGCTGATTGCATAATCTTGTTTGCATTGATTTTTTTCATCGAATTTGAAAATTCTTCAAAGCAATTTTTCGAAGTTACTGTTAATGGGGTTTTCTTGTCTTAAATGAAAGAAATTTTTATTTTTTATATTATCAATTTGAAGTGTTCATTGATATGAGAATTTTGATATATTATAGGTCTTGAATGGAGGTTGTATGTAGCCATGGCGGTGGCCGGAGGCCGCTGGTCATTGAAGGCAATTTAGCAAAAAAAAAAAAACGGGCACTCGGCCAAGGCCACGGCATACTGTCCAGGCCATTAGCCGAGGCCTCGGGCTAGCGGCCCAAGCCATGGGCACGCGGTCCAGGCCATGGGCACGAGGCCTAAACTACTAGCCGAGGTCATGGGCAAGCGGCCCAAGCCACGGGCGCGCGGCATGAGCCCTCGGGATAGTTTGACCGTTAACCATTGACCATTTGACCTGTTGCTCATTGACAAAAAAAAAGGGTCAACCTAAAAGTGCTTATATGTTTTTGCTTTGCGTGTCTTTTACTACGATATGTTCGTAAGTATTCTGTGATGATGGATTTTAGTAATCCATATTGTTTCGCATTTGTTGCAGGGGCAATGTCATTGAGACTAGGACCTAGTACAGAATAGTATACGCATAAAGTGAAAACACCTATAAGGAGAGGTACACGTCGGCTAAGGCAAGCACTTAATACGATGATTGAGGAGTTGCACACTTATAGATTGGATAATAATAGTGATATTATATCTCATGTGAAGACGATCAACGATATGATCCAAGAGATCATATGGAAATGGTAAGAAATGAATACTAAAAATGTGTTTTATGCACTAAAGAACACCATGCCTAAGGAATGGCATGGGATGATGAATCGCATATGGCTTGATCATATCACTTACAAAGAGTTCGTGCTTCATTTTTTAAACGAGTTTGTAAGGATTGGGGCGACAAAGAAGTCATCGCGAATGGGTTTTGACGCAGATAGAATGCACCTTGGGATAAAACCAAGAATTTCCTGAAGGGTTTTCCAACAGTACCTATTTGGGTACCTGAATTGATTAAAAATCCTCTTGAAGACCTTAAGGATTCCCTTCTTTGTACGATGAAGTATCTATGGGTTCATCGTCTTACTAAAGATAGGGAGACTACACGTGATTATGTTTGAGTTTTTTTTAATGTAGTGTTGCTATATATGATAGTATTTTTTTTTGTTATGTCTTGAACCATGTTGACTTTTTGTTTATTTAATGCAATTTTTTTTATGAATTTCTATGATTGTATGTTTGAGTGGGGAGTTCTAAATAACCTTATATTTAGATACAATGGCAACGGCTTCAAAGAACATCGTGGCTGAGCTCAATAAGGGCAAGAAGTTAAACGGTGAAAATTATGAGATTTGGAATATAAAAATCCAGTATGTGCTGGAAGAGCTTGAGGTACTAGAAGCTCTTAACCTGATCATGACAGAATCAGAGAATGGAACCACTGCACAGCACGGAAAAGACAAAGAAGCCTTCCCTGCTTGGGAAAAAAAGAATTCCACTGCTCGCAACACGTTGCTGAGCAGTATGGATAATGATATCATACATGAGTTCAAGCAGCATGAGAATGCAAAGGATATATAGGACGCATTAAAAATTAGGTTTAGGCATACTTTTGTTACCAAACTGAGGTAACTTATAATTCCATTCGACACATATAAGATGCTACATGGGCATAATATGAAGCACCATTTGAGGTGCATGTCGAATATGATTAGTGAGCTCAAGGATGCAAGTCACATATTATCTGATGAGTAGTAGGTGCATGCAATGATCCGCTCTTTGTCCCATAGTTAGAAGCACATGAAAGTCAACCTAACCCATAATGAAAATGTCAAGACCTCCGAGGATGCTATGCGCCACCTCGAGCTAGAGGAGGATCACCTTCTGGCGGCTAAGACACAAAGTGATATGTATTTTGCTGGCTTTGGTTCGCATGGAGCTTCGAGCTCCAAGCGTAAATATCCTAGTAGGTTCAGGAAGAGGAAAGGTAAAGGAGTGAAACCATCTGGTAAGAAACCAGAGTTTGACAGGCATGGAAAAAGGAAACGTCCCTTTAAGAGAAACATTTCAAGGGTGAAATATTACAACTGTGGCAAGAAGGGTTACTTCGCTCATGACTGTAACAAGCCGAAGAAGGTAAAAACCCTTTATACACTTAAAAGTGTTAGTTATATATCAAGTTTAATATTTTTGATTGAATCTCATCCTTTGTGGACTGTAGATTTAGGGGTCACAAACCATGTAACTAGAGACAGAAATACTTTTGTGGAATTTCGACGAATTTCACGTGGAGCGAAATGGATTTATGTGGGGAATAACTCTATAGTGGAAGTTAAAGGAATTGGCACCTGCCAACTTTATCATGCGCAGTGATCGCACTTTGTTCCTTCATAATGTCATATATGCTCTAGAAATTTGTCGAAATCTTGTCTCTATGTTGGTTTTAGTCAAACTCGATTTTTATATGAATTTTCATGACAATGGCGTGGATTTGTTGTTAGGTACAACTTTCTATGGTTCAGGTTATTTTGTTGATGATTTTATTGTGTTGAATGTTGAAAACACTAATGTTAATGTTTCTTATTCCATGTTTACATCTTCCTATATTATTGATAATGATGTGAACGTGTAGCATATTAGACTTGGTCATATTGACCAACAACATATGAACAGATTAGCCAAAGCGAGTTTAATGGGTAATATTCAAAAAGTTGAATTGCCCACTTGTGAGCATTGCCTAGTGAGAAAAACAGCTCGAAAGCCATTTGGAAAAGGAACAAGAGCTACATTGTCATTGCAATTAATTCATATTTACATCTGTGGCCCGATGAATGTAAGGGCAAGACATGGGGCTATATATTTCATCACTTTTATAGTTGATTACACTCAATTCGGATATGTCTATTTGATTTCTCATAAATTTGAAACATTAAGCTGCTTTAAGATATTTATGACCTTAGTGGAAAATCAATTAGATAAGAAAAATAAAAGCATTAAGGTTCGATCGAGGTCAAGAATACTTATCTGATGAGTTCAGAAATTTGTGTGATGAAAAGAGAATAAAAAGATAATTGTCTATCTCATACACCCCGCAGCAGAATTGTGACATTATGAATTTTCGACCTATTTTCGGGATTTATAATAGAATAGATATATTTCATTAATGCATTCTAGGTAAATCTCACTCAGAACTTATACTCTAAGATGACTAACCAAAGGAGAAAGGTTGTCTAGAAATTTAAAGTATGTGGACCTAACTGCAGGTCGATATGCGTAGCTCCTAAAAGCCGCATATTTGTTCGAGTATTTTCTAAAGTCGCGACCATATGAATTTGGCCGCAATTTGGATTTCGAATATGGACAATCGAACTTTCATGAATATCACTTTGGTAATTTGAACGTCGTCCTGAATAGTTCAACAGTTGGCCGATTCACTCTGGAGTTAAGGAAATAAGACAGTGCTTTGGAAATGATCATTTCACCCCCAGCTTGCGATAGATCCCCTCGATAGGCAGTGGTAGTATTTTTAGGTCGGTGAGTGTGTCAGTCCAGAGTGGTATCGCGTTAGAGTCCGTTCGCGCTAGACTCCCAACCTATCCAAAATTAGCAGATCACCCAACCATTTTCCTGATTTTCATTTACTAAAAGCTAAAATAATTATTTAGATTTGAATTTGTCTTATCCCTCATTAATACCCTCAACCATCACAACTACCTCCATTACCCTATCTTAGCCATCACCTCACCATCCACTTGTTACCTCATTACTTTTTTGTATAATCTATGAATAGTGCATGGCTTCTTCAAGAAGCTTCCCATTTCAAAATGCTAGAACACACACTCTTTCTCCTCATTTCTCCCTCTTGCTTTCTCTCACATGACCCTCTCTCTCTCGGCCGCCCACTCCACCGCCACCTCCCACCGCCGTATGCCACTGCTGACCGGCCACCCACATGCCAGTGGAGCCCCGGCCTTCCCTCCCACCATCCCTCTCTTCTTTCCTCGTCCCGTGAAGCACTAGAATCCCCTAACTAGCCCTCGTTTTCCCCTCTACCCGCGAGCTCCCTCTTTTGCCGTTGCTCCGCCATGACGTCGCCGCTGTCGCCGCCCTATCCTGGCTTGTTTGTGGGCTACCCAAGTTTCATTTAAGGTAAGAATAACTCTAAATTTGGACTAGGACGTGGATAAACTCTTGGCTAGGCTCTAGGATGAGTTTTAGGTGTTACAGTACGATTTTTGGGTGTAACCTTACCTGAATGCATGCTCGAGTTACTGTTCACACCCGGAGTTACTGTTCACGTAGGGGAAATACTGTTCACAGAGGTTTTAAGGATGTACATTGTGCCGAGACATGTATATGGGGGTTTTAGGTGTTGAATTTCGGCTTGTAGGCATTAGAATGGGAGAACTATCGTTGCCCGTCGTTTGATGCACTATTCGCAACCCTCGATTACTGTTCACGTGCAGATGTTATGGTTTAGGAGTTGTCCATACTTGTCCAAGAGTGGTTTACATGATTCGAGGGTTAAAATATGAGTTTAGAACCAATGTAAAGTGTATAGCCGATCCCGAGAAAATTGTATATGTTTGGTTGAGCCTTAGTACCGTTGTCACATTTTTAAAGGATTGTGTGACCGACCATGCGTATGTTTGCATGTCGGGATCGTTTGGATATGTCCTGCCCAATTGTATTTGTGAAAAAAAATGTACCGCCTGTGTATGCTTGAAATTTGTGCACGACATGGATTGATATAATGAATTGGGCGGATAATGAATAGTAATGTGAAACTTGATGCGCCTATATAACGTAGGGAAAATGTGTGGTGTGGGGTCCTGATGTGCTATATGACTCGGGGAAAAGTGGAGATAAACTGATGCGCCCGATACGTGCGACACGGGGATAGCTGGAGTGATAAGGGTGCCAACTGAGTCTTAGTTTTTGATACTATGCAGGTTGAGGCACAGACTTGCTCGCCTATACGACGCGGGTCGAGTTGCATTCTGGTTGAGGTAGATTCGTGAGTTGATTTGAAGCGGAAGAAACTGGGCAAGTTGCATGCATTTCTTTGTCGTTATGTCTGTGGTTTGAGTTATGTGTACGCCATGTTTGTTTATATGGGAAATGGATGTTTGATTGCTTATGTCGATACCTAATTGTTGTTGCTCGAATCTCGACCTGGCACTCTAGAATTGCATGTTAGAGTCAACCTAGGTGTGCTATTCTTAAGCTAGGTATAAGGGTAGCTTGCGAGTTTCGACTTACTGTTGTTGTAAAACCCTCTTTCAGACCCTGACCGCAAGGATGAGCATCCCACGAATCGCATGGGATACCTGTAGTGATATGAGACTGTTGAGGTCGCGTACCTTATGGTGGATGAAGTTGTGTATACTAGGATGTTAGGGACAGTGTGGGTCGATGAGGGAGGTGAGTTTTGATCCCATCGTTAGCGGCAGTGAGATACATGGCCTAGGGCCTAGTGAACCGTGAGGA
>JAGVVM010011649.1:0-11418 GCA_019149425.1 Psidium friedrichsthalianum
TGTCACTTAAAAACCAAAACACTCTAAACGTGTTCATATTTTGTAAACCCTTTCCCCTCTAATCCAACACTAACCCACCTTTTTCAATGTAATGTCAACTTAATTCTTCCTATCCCTCATCTATCTAGAAGCCGCCCGGAGCAGCTTCTTGCTCGCAGGGGCCTCTTATGCCACAGGTCGTGGCCACTAGCGGACTCCTCGCGCCTTCATCAGACCGAGTCAGTAAAGGCCCGCAGCTGTAGCTGTGCTGATACGCGACTTTGCACGCTGACTCCATGCGTCCTAGAAATCCACTGCGCTGTGGGCTGTTTGGAATGGATTTTCCACGATCGGCTGACCGGTTCGCTAATAAGGATAATGCCATGATTTTAACGGTGTGTTGAGTATCCTTATCACTTGTCCCATACCGAGCTATATGGTTTTAATCAAGTTCGACCAAAATAATGATATATTGGCCATCGCATGCACTTTCTCAATAACTTTCATATTTAATGCAACAACATCCATGGGTAGATTCATGAATACCCCTCAAACTCGTATCACATATCGCTTACTTTTCACCTCATCAGTTCCTTACCTTAAACTGAATAGTCTAAAACTATAAGTGACCATCAAACGTAAGGATCAAATGCTTACAATCTCTACTACTCTTTTCTAATCACAATCCATCCAGAATCAAATCATATAATCAAACTTGCCCTTTGTCTAAATTCATTATTCGCTTCCTTGTGAACTTTATATCATCATTCACGGCCTGTTGATATGATTCGATATCTAAAATCATCCAGATACAACACGGATTCAAGCCTATGATCCATAACTACCAATCCATCATAATTCTATATCCATAATCGACAATCATATACATAAAACTAACCATCAAATTTTCAACAACTCAAGCCTATCAACAAGTCATTATCATTTTGACTTATCGTCCAGTCCACCCATCGATCCCCATACTATATCTTTAAACACAAAGATCAAGAGGCCTATGTAGTGATCAATAAACTTCTTAATTAGAAAGTAGCCTAAGCTACTATCAATTCCTTACCAAACACAATCAAATGCACTTGTAAATTTTAAATGCGTACTTGTAGCATCCTGAAAAATCAACTTCCTCAATTACGAAAGATACTCGTAGTAGGTCATGAAGGGTGCAGCCAATCGAGGAGCTATGCAATGTCATTTTCGTTTGACGAACAACTTATTATGAAAGAAACATTGGAAACTCTGTTTAAATCAACTCTAAAGCTTATAGCTACGAATTCTGCATGTGCGCGAAAGGGGGCACGATGGATTATTTGGACCAAGAAATGAATCATTTTTTGAAAACTTAGCCTAAAAGTTGACTCCACCCTAAAATCACAGTGTATTGGTTACGGTCAACAACAAGCTGGTATATGCGGTGGAACATAATAATAATAATAATAATAATAATAATAATAATAATAATAATAATAATAATAATAATAATAATAATAATAATAATAATAATAATAATAATAATAATATAATAATAATAATAATAATAATAATAAATAATAATAATAATAATAATAATAATAATAATAATAATAATAATAATAATAATAATAATAATAATAATAATAATAATAATAATAATAATAATAATATAATAATAATAATAATAATAATAATATAATAATAATAATAATAATAATAATAATAATAATAATAATAATAATAATAATAATAATAATAATAATAATAATAATAATAATAATAATAATATAATAATAATAATAATAATAATAATAATAATAATAATAATAATAATAATAATAATAATAATAATAATAATAATAATAATAATAATAATAATAATAATAATAAATAATAATAATAATAATAATAATAATAATAATAATAATAATAATAATAATAATAATAATAATAATAATATAATAATAATAATAATAATAATAATAATAATAATAATAATAATAATAATAATAATAATAATAATAATAATAATAATAATAATAATAATAATAATAATAATAATAATAATATAATAATAATAATAATAATAATAATAATAATAATAATAATAATAATAATAATAATAATAATATAATAATAATAATAATAATAATAATAATAATAATAATAATAATAATAAGAACAACAGCAACAGCAGCAGCAGCAGCAGAGGTGGATTGTCGATGAAGGTAATGGTAAGATGGGGCACAAAATGAAAGAAGACTTAATATCAGTTTTAAAGGGATTAGAGGTGGTAGATTAGGAGAACGAGAAAGAAATAGAGAGACCAAGTGCAAGTGGGTTCTAAAATGGAAATAACGTGCATGGGAACTAAGAACAAAAGAGAGGGGGAGGACATCTGGCAAGATTGCTTCTGCCATGAGATGAGAATTCAGCTTATCATGAGCTTGGGGAAGCCGAAATCCCATCATCTCTTTCTTCCCTCGTGAGATTCGCCGGATAAAGGAAAGGGTAAGAACTCATTTTGAGTTCACTTTCGAGCTTGCTCTCTTAAGAGAACTCTTGGTGAAGAACCAGTGGACCATCTCATCTCCTCTTCGCTGCTCACAATCGTTTCTTCCACCAAAGCCAAGGCCGCCATCTCCTTCCACCGTCGCCAATAATTCTAGGTGAGTAAATCCTCTTCCTCTCTCTCTCTCTCTCTCTCTCTCTCTCTCTCTCTCTCTCTCTCTCTCTCTCTCTCTCTCACTTCACCATGTTCATCCAACTAGAGGGAATTAGTGTAAGCTTCAGACCGAATCATTTTGCTGGATTGAAGTAGTTCAGGGAAGGTGGAATTAGTTGTATTAGTTACGAATAACTTAACTAGAGGGGAAGGTTGATTTACAAACAAATTTCCAACTTTCATAGTTTTAAAGAATTATCGCATGTGTCCTCTAGGTCAACTCATATAGTGTAATCATGGAGGAGCTACCTTTGGTTCAAGAAACATTACTACTCAATCTATGGCGTGGCCTATAGAATGGAATAGAGTGAGGAAGTGGTGGGCTCCATGCAAGTCAAACTTAGATGTGGATTGAAGCCGAGTAATTGCCTAAATAAGCATGTGGAATCGAGACATGTAGAATTAGTCTAGAGATAGTGTGAGGCTTAATGAAGCCATGGTGACTTCACACCACCAAGGTAAAGTTTCGAAACTAAGGAGTGGGATGATAAATCACCAGATAAGTCAATAAGTAAATAATCGAGAAAAAGAGTGGTGATTAGTCATGACATAGTGTCCGAATACATCCATTAGGTGTTGTGTATATATAAACTCAATATTAGCAATGATCAGCTGGAGAAATTATTTGGCGTGATTCACTAACCTATAATAGTTGACTTGGATCGATTAGCATTATACCATTATGAAGCTGGTTCAAATTTCTGCGAGGAGTTTAGTAAAAGAGATGAAAATCTACGTTACGCCTTAACAACTACAAGTTCGGCGAGTGTTAAATCGATTCATATTGCGCATAACATATGCATTTAGTAGTGCTTGTATCCCCTGCATGACATATGCATTTGGCATCACGAGCATTTCATGTCATTGGAGAAAAAGGGGTTGAGGGCCACGTAAACAAAATGCGTAATTCCTCGAGAGAGACGGAATGCCTTTATTAGTAGCGCTAAGAGGACCACGTGATATATAACATGAAGTCTCAA
The DNA here is from genome assembly GCA_019149425.1 of Psidium friedrichsthalianum. Lineage (NCBI taxonomy): Eukaryota > Viridiplantae > Streptophyta > Magnoliopsida > Myrtales > Myrtaceae > Psidium > Psidium friedrichsthalianum. The sequence goes on from JAGVVM010011649.1 coordinate 3,670, forward strand.
AGTGAGGATCTCGTGGCGGGGAGTAGTCATCAGAATCGACGGCAACGTCGAAACAAGAATGTTAAGTTACAAGTCTAGTAATTGGACTTGGGTGAAACAACAAAGGAAGACTTACAAGGGAGTACACGTATGCATGCACATATCATCCATGCAGTATATTCTTGCATTTGAGTCTTTATCTGATGCCTTAAATGGATTTTGTATCATTAAACTTGCAAACCTATAAAATATGGTGAATCAAGCAAGTGTTAGAGTGATTGGATTTACTTGCTAAGTTACTTATACTTGTGAGTTGTTTTTAGATTGACAAGAATGGGCTCGACTTTGATACCCCAAGGGTACTAATACGGCCTTCCCATCTCTATCGTCACCAGTCACAAGACTTTGATCTTCCCAATGCACTTGGTGTTACACTCACCCATGTCATTTCCATCGTGAGCATTGACGTAGCCATGGGCATGGCTCATGAGAAGTATAAGTTTGTGTCGATATTGATGAATATCGACAGGCAGCATGAGGGCCTAATACCTCGTGAGTTCTTTAATGAGGATGATAGGGATGACGGTGGAGATGCCTCAAATGATGGAGTAATAAATAGTGGGCCGATTGCAGCGGCATCTTAGGTGGGGTTGAACGAGGTGACAATGAGATATTTCTGGAAGACCGTACTCTTGAAGCAGAAGTGTGGCATTTTAATTTATGAGCGGGTGAGGGATGTGTAGCTGTGTAAATAGGTGGGTGTAGGTGATCCTAGGTGAACATCCCTATGTAACTAGTAATATAACCGAGTAATGTAATCAATTAATCCTATGTTATATATATAAATATATGTTAGATATGACCGAATATTTATGGGTACTCCTTAAGTATCTACTTACGAGTTTTTTTTTAAAAAAAATTCCCAACTTATGAATTATGCTCCATGAGAATAACCTCATAATAAACGAGAATAGTTCGATGTGGTGACCTGGGCGCCACGGCTCTGGTGGTGGCACCCGGACTAGGGTGCTATAGTACGTAACTACCAAACGCTTTAGCCACTAATGTGGCTATCACTCCATTGACCTGGTCTGATACTAAAAAATGTAACGAGTGGCGTGACGTCCTAGGGCATTTGCCTTTTTTATGTTAATTGTGCTATCTGTTTTAATCTCATATTACTTATTATATAGAGGGCACATGCGGAAGCTTAATAACAAAATAGATCAATTCGTCACACAAGTGCATGAATAAGGTAGGTACACCTAAGGGTTACGGCTTCCTTAGGATTCACTACAGCTTATAATAAATAGCATAAACTATAAGCAATGAGGAAATTACATATTTTTTATTTTATAAAATAGGCATTCATATACATCATTCATTTAAAATGGAAGACTATACTAGGAGGATTTTAAAAGGGTCTATTTCGAGTGCTATCCAATATCTCCTTCGCCAGGCTTTGATACCATCACTATCATGTTGAGCTGCGGAATCCTAATTATTTAAAAAAAGGTTGAACAATAAGGGTGAGCTGAAGCTCAACAAGAAAATATTCAGCCAAATGACTAAGCTATCCATTCAATTATTCATTGCAAAATCCTACAAGCAACAATCACTAGCACAAGTAGCAAAACCACCACAAAGTAAGCACAAACATGCTAATGTTAGTTAAACATCTGTGCCGGTCGACATTCAAACTATAAACTTCCTCCTCAAACATTCCAAAGCTCGCGGCCAATGCCCTATTCGTTCAATCCACAATTCTTTCCAATTCGACTACCTTTCAAACAACCCAACCTTTCCCATCTATCTCACCACCAAACTCCCCTATAGTTCAAATTCCAATAAGTATCCATTCAATGACCTATCAATCAAACCAACTCTAATTTCAACTTACCCAAAGCCAAACAAAAAATATTCAACTAGCCAAATCAATATATGATTACCTAAACTCGAGGGTCTTTTCCCAAACTCCACAACCGAAACAACCTCTAGGGTCCAATTCGATTCCTCACAAACTGACCCAATCAAGACAATCAACTCACATATCCAACTTACCCAATGCCAATGCAAGTAATGTATTACACATGAAACGCTATTTTCCCCACCATGTAACCAATTCAAGCCATCGCCATACCCATTTCGTATCCAACAATCCACACTTGAATGAACAACAATGGGAAGATTAGTGGTAGGGACAGATGTACACTTGCCTTATGAATGCACATGAAGAAACGGGCTCAATTCGCTGCCTGGATGAGCCTGAACCGCCATTTTTCCTTCTTGGCGCATGCCGAGAAGGGACCGAGGGGATATAGAAAACAAGCGGCATTGAGGGGGGTTAAGCATAGCTAGATGACCTTGTGGAACCACCACCGCCTCATGACATTGCCTGCCAAGCAAGAGGGAGAAAAAGGGATCTTCGACTGAGAGAGAAAAGTGAGAAAAGAGAGGTCTCGAGGTGTTCTTCCAAAAAATGAAGAGGAGAGAGAATGAGGGCTTATATAGGGGTGAGAGACGGTGGAGGGATTGTCCAAGGATTCATGCTCTAAATCGTAAACCAATTTCACATTGAACCAATATCAAAGTTGATGCTCCAGTAAATACCAATGGTCCGTTGAATTTCGTATTTTGCCACACCCACCTTAATAAAGTCCCTTAATTCACTGCTCATCCTACTAATGATTCCGCTCAAAAAAATTATAATCTTCATAATCCAAACCATGTCGAACTATATTGCGTAAAAAAAAAATCAGTGTCACAAAAACACCTTCAAACGTGCTTATATCTCATTGTCAAAAGCATTTAAAGATTATGAAGGGTAAAGCCTTTACAAATGTTCAAATTGTGGTGATTAAAAACCACTTCATAAATTATTATCCTAAAATTCTGGAGACCCACTCGATATATTTTTGAGATATACAAAATCTTCTAACCTAAAAGGACTCCAAACAGATTTGTGTATTAAAGAAAACTTTGAATTTTTCCTTTGATGTTTTACGGTATCTAATCAAAAGAGAAATAGATGGTCCTCGTAGTGGATGTTGGAGACACATAACTAGGGATCCAAAAAGGTTATCAAAATAACATAGTTTGATGAGGAAGCATTTCTTAGCGGTAACATAAGGAAAGATTAATAGGCAAAGGAACCGTGAAGATTGGCATCTCTTCATCAACAACATGTCTGGATTAAATTATAACCTTGTTCATATTAGTCAATTATGTGATATTAGTTTCAAAAATCTCTTTTGTCAAAGATAAATGTTTTGGAATTATGCCAAGACAACAGGAATCTTCCACAAGATGAAGACATGTGAAGCATGTATCTTGTTGGACACTCATCTGAGGATATTCAATGTCTAGTTCCACAAAGATAGCTCAGACTTTGGCAACAAGAAGTTGGGACATATAAACTACAAGCAAATCTCAAAGCTTTTCACTAAAAAGCTTCTGTGAGAGGACTTAGGACTTCCAGATGTTAAGTTTGAGAAAAATGAATATGTTGATGCTTGTAACTTAAGAACAAGTCAAAAACTCTTACAATCTATAGACCAAATTTCACTATCGTGCTTGCAGCTTCTTATATGGATGTCCTTTGGCCCACTCAAACTCAAAGCATTGGAGTAAAAGTATTGTCTGGTTTTACGTAGATGATTATACTAAATTTACTGACTTTCTTTCCTTGCTCATAGAATATTCATTCTCAATTTTGAAATGTTTTACAATGAAGGGAGTTCAGACAAAAAGGTGTGTTGCTATTTCTTGTATCAAAACAAATCATGGAGGAGAATTTGAAAACAGATCCTTTGCTATTTATGCGATTCATGTTTCAACATAATTTTTCTCTTCCTTATACCTCCTCAACAAAAAGGATATTGAAAGGAAAAAATCGATCTTTACCAGAAATGGCTTAACCTTTTTTGATAGAAAGCAAAGTACTTCTCATTCTAGGCATAAGCTACTCACTGCATGTTATATTATAAATCGAGTTTTTCTTGAGACTTTTGATAAAGGAAAACCATTGAGCTTTTACAAAAGGAAGAAAAACCAAAGCATGTCATACTTTTATATTTGGATGCAAATGTTTATCCTTAAGATTCAAATGATCATTCAAGTAGTTTCGACGAAAGATTAATGAAGGAATATTTCTTGGATATTTCACTACACACCAAAGCAATACAGAGTCCTTCAAAAAGAAACACGCAAGAACAGTTGAAATCGGATAATATAAATTTGAAGATGAAATGATACTTAGATGTTAGGCATTGAAGTCCACTATATCATCTAAGTAGAATCCTCATCTTAGGATAAAACCTCGTCTGAGGCTACTCCAGAACCTTAATGATCCCAAACGAATGCATCTTTTGAGATGTAACTAACATATCTCTCTAGGGTAAACAAGATAAATGTACAATAGAACTGGAAACACAAATCTATCACTAAATAGACTTGTCATTGAGACAATAAGATGGGATCAGGAACTCAAAATCAAATTCAAGAATCTATAAATGCTTTTGCTCTTGTAATTGAGTTGAGCCCAAAGGAATTGGAGAAGCTCTTGCAGATGAAGCTAGATAGAAGCAATGCAACAAGAATTACTCAATTCAAAATCATGATTTTGGGACTTGTGCCCGACCTAAGAATAATTAATCATTGAAAATAAATGGATATACAGAAACAATTGGATGGCATGGTAAGGTAACCAGAAACAGTCAAGACTTGTAGCAAATGGATACTCTCAATAGAGAGGATTAAGTATGATGAACATATGCTCCGTAGGCAAAGTTAGAATTAATAAGATTACTTCTAGTCTATGCATGCTACAATGAGTTCAAGTTATTTCAGATGGATGCCAGAGTGCATTCTTAATGGCTACATCAAAGAAAAAGAAATATATATGGAACAACCCAAGATTTGAAGATCCAAGAGCTCTAATCATGCTTTAGAACTTAAGAAAGCTCTTTATAGACCGCAATAAAGCACCCACAAACCTTGTATGAAGGTAAGTACTTCCTCGTTGAAAAGGTTTTGACAAGGTAAGAAGATACCACTTTTTTTTATTAAAAAGGAATGTTAAAGAGATCTTGCTCATTCAAATATATGTTTGATGATATTATATTTGGTTCTTTCTAACGAAAAACTTAGCATCCATGATTGCTTCAAGAACTTGCAAAAATGCTAATTTCTAACTATATGTTTCCACTCCTATCCCCATCCGATGAAAACATCATGAAGTTCTTTCTTTATGGACATTCCATTTACTAGGTAAAATAAGGCCCACATTGTTCACGAGCTGAGATGTATTACTTTGCGATAAGGTCAGTCATAAACTCCTTAGACCCAAAGGTTTTAGAAAACTAAATGTTATCTAGATAATGAAGCCAAAATCATCCTGGGCCATTTTGATGTCAAGCCTTCTCTCTTCTCATATCATATTCCTGCAATATGTTTAAGGACAATAAGAAAGAATAAGGAGAGCTGCCTTATGGTTCTCTAATCACCATGATCTCAAGTACTTGAGTTAGACATGCCAGATAGGCTCACATCTTTGCAATGTCCTCAAATTGCACTGGTGAATTATGATGAACAAAGATGAGTTGTAGGTTTGTAGAAGCTATTGGAAAACAAAAGAAGAATGTGGTGTTGGTAGATCTTCCATTGGCAGAAATAGAAATAGCGAAAGCTACATCAAACTGGAACCTTCACCTGTAGAACATCAACTTGGAAGATTCGCTTACTAAATAGTCATAATCCTTTACGAGACCATCTTCTATGTACACACGTCGAAAGAGGATGATCAAGATGTTAGCACATAAGTCCACAAGACCTGCTCAAAACGACAAACTTGCTCAGCAATTGCTTGTAGTGATCCTAAATGATTAGCTGATGATATTTTCTGAGACTCTTGAAAGTGGTTCAGATGAAGTGCAGTTATACCTTTGCAAAGCTCATATGGATAGTTTCATAGGAAAAAGTAGCTGCTACAAGTGCTGAGTTGGAAAGAATGAATATTGGAGGATGAAGAAATATAAGCTATTATTCACACTATGTGAGAATAGTTTGTTTGAGGATGAATATAGCTTAGGTGGAGAAGCAAGAAGGAAAATGAAGAGGAGATTGGAAGAAGAACAGAATCTACATGATGTGGAAATGCACAGGTTGCGCCTGATGAGATTGTTCAACTGTCCTATACAAGGATTAAGAAACTGATGAACACTCTTAGATTCTAGAGCCTACTCCACAATTGGATGCTCAGTGAAACGCAGATAGTATTCAATGAAGTTCAAATGGACGCTAAGGAAGTAGATCAAGTTGTACATGAAAAGGAAGCTCAAAAAAACAGATTGTGAATGGTGGAGAGCATTTTGAATAGATGAACTAGAAACTGTTGCTACATGTGATACTTCACTCAGATGACTTCAGATCCTACTCTAGAGAAACTCCTATTTCTTTTCATTTAGAAGCTGAGTTGAAACTCAGGGGGATCTGTCCCATGCTGCTGGTTCTAAAGAAATAGAAGGAGAGAAATACATAATTACTTCAGAAATTTTGCATCAACAGGTAGGAATGGAACAATGGTCAAGGATATGTGGGCTCACTCAATAGGAGGTTGATGAAATGAAGGACAGGATGAAATTTGGAACCAATGAAGCTATCGAGAATATGTCTAAATGCCAGTCTTACTACTTTAGAGGTGGAACACATGGGAAGAAGATGGATAACTTTAGAGCTACTATTTATTTGAAGTTTGGAACAAGATCCAAGTTTGCTCTCATCCCAATTTCCTTAGATTTTGTGCTTCAACTTCTATCTTTAGCTCCATTCCACATCCATTCTCAACCGGCCACATCCTCCTAATAAGAACTCATTTGCATCTCTTAATTTATCTCGATTTATTCTGTTTGAAATGTTTTTGGAAGTTTGGATTGTTTATTTGCACAGTACTTTCAATGCCTGATTGAAACTCTTTGAAATTTTCATTGAATATTATTGGTCTGATCTATGCTTTTTGTGCTGATCAAAAAGGGGAGAAATGGTTTATAGTCCCCTTATGATTATTGCGAAATGAGAATTATGATTTGCAGGATAGACTCCTAACAGTTAAGTTTCGTGAAATGAAAAAATATTACAGGGGTCTCACAGAAACAAATTTTGGAATTATTCAGGAAGACAAGACTTTCTGAGTAATAAAGTTCTAAAGTTACCCACTTATAGTTTATGCCTGAACCTATACAATGCTTTGAACTCATTACTCTGATACCGGGCTATACAAATTCTATAGATCAAGAAATGAATCAAATGCTTCTAAACAAATGAACTTGTTCCCATTTTGATTACAGTTTTTTACATGGCTTAATACAGGCTTTATAGATCTAAAGTTTAAATGCAACTCATGTTCTAAATCTACTTATATCCAATTGACAAATTTTCAGATGCTCTGATATAGGTGTTTTTTTTTTTTTTTTTTCTACTAGTCTAGGTGATTCTGAGAATGAATTCAAACAAAGAATTCATTGTAACATCCTGAATTTTCACCATAAACACTGAACATAATTAGAAAAGTGAATAAGTCTTCTTGAATTGCTTTTGAAAATTTTAGAAGCGGTTATCTAGTAACTTTTTAGGAATTTATTTTCAAAATTTCCTAAGAAATTTTACTTACCCTATGTAAGAAATTTTTCGAAAATTTACATAGAAAATATAATTGGTCCTGAAATTCACGATCTATCATCAAAATCTCTCTCAACAACACGTCGAAAGGAGTGG
>JAGVVM010011653.1:0-11031 GCA_019149425.1 Psidium friedrichsthalianum
CACTTGCTTATGAGATGGAGCCAGTAGTAATGTAGTTTATTCAACTATAATTCTTGTTGAATTGCAACTGCCCACTCATGTTTTCTATGATCAGCTAGCACCGACAAACTTGTTCTTATGGATCTAACTGTAGCTTGTGCCCAAATGATATGTTTTTCTGATGGGAGACAACCATAACGACAGTTTTGATTTCGATAACGACAGCTAAAAGAATATGCCCCTCGTGAAAGCAACATATATGCTCTGATGGGCAAGATTTACAAGTCAAAAAACATGCATTCTCAGGCGATGCTCCATTGGCTTGCTCTGGATCTAAAACCATCAGCAACTGATGTTGCCTTAATGTGTCTTTTCTCCTTCCTTGTTGAATTGGATATAATCTCCTATAGCTTTTTACCTTTAGAAATCTGCTTGAAAGCGGCTATGTGAGAATATGCAGGTGACTTGTTTAACTTATTTAGTTTGCTTTTCCTGTTGCTGTGATGATTCTCGCAATTGCCTCTTCCTGCTAAGCATGGCTCATTTTCTCCTTTCTCATCTATTTAATTTGTTGACAGGCTGCAATAGAAAGTTCCACGTTCCAGATGAAATAGAAGAGAGCTTGTAATTTTAAGGAAAAATGGGAGAGTTGATAAGAGGTGCTCTTGTGGCTACCAACCTCTGGGTTGGTGGCAGTTGAAAAGATTTTGGCTTTTCTACTGTAGGCGATTCGAGGACTTCATATGTGCTTTTCGATAATATATTGTAGTTGGGTGGTATCAGTGTGCATATCTGTTCAAGATAAATTGTTGTTTTTTGAAATTTCTAGAGCTGCAGTTATGGCTTCATCTTTGTGGTGTTTAAGAAATTCAGATGCATTCTCAAAAGCCTCGATCTTTAACCTTCAAAGAAAAATTGATGGACCTCTCCTAGCTTATTTCCTCGATACGAACTCATAATCCGTCTTGTGGAGGCTCTTTGTTTCAAATATAATCATTTACTCTTACTGGTCAATGCATTACTTTTAGGAGCGGACTTGGAGAGATTGTTTGTTGCCCTTGTATACTGTCTAACAATTTTTGGGTTTATAATTTTGATAAATTTTGTAAGGTACAGATCTGAAATTTGTCGATAAGGACCACGATGGCTTGAGGGCGTGGTGGGTTGATTCTAGATCAGAACTTCGATGCTAACTACAATGTTAAATTCTACTCTGTTATTGGTTCTCATGCTTAAAGTTGCTGTGTCAATCTCCTGGTTTATTTGGTCCCATGTTTTCTAATCGTTCAGGAGGTTCTTTAGGGAAACTTCTAAAGTGATAAAAGTGCAGAAGAAAGGAGGGGTTGGTGGAAGAAAACCTCTCGATGATTTGTCAAATGCAGGGAAGCCTTCTCTTAAGCAGGTGTCCAAGAAACAGAATTTGAAAAGTTTCGCTCTGATTAATGAAGATGTTGGTTCTTCCAAGGTCCCAAGTGATCTAGCCAAAAAGAGGAGTACCTCTAAAGCCTCGGACAAAGCGCAGACAAGGAGTAGAAGAGCACCTTTTGATATTTCTAATTCGGTAAAGCCCCATGAATCCGAGGTGCCAAAGAAGACTGTGAAGATGAATGTTCTACCAAAGGAACTAATTCATACTGGTTTTATTGCCGAGGAATAATTTGTTGACAACCATCAGGAGTGTATAAAACAGCGGAGCATTGCCATTGACATGGACCATTTTCTGGAGACTCAGACTCAGTAACTTTAATTGACTACGTTACCTTAGTATCGTTCTTATTCCTCTACCCGTGTTCCTCATTTGGATTTAAGAGAATAACCAATTTCCATGTTGGGAATGCTCATCCACAACAACCCAAATGCAACTGGCAATGAGGGACAGGTTATAGTATGTGAAAAAGTTCCCGGTGTCCGCCCTATTCGGATGAGGCCACTTGATACAACAGTTGAGCTTCTATCGTTTCAATTGATTTCACATACAAAATTTGGAATGTTACAGAATATGGAGGACCCAAAAAAGAAGTATCATAAAATATCTGCATAGACTTTTTCACAAGTTTTCCAATTTTGAAGGAAACCACATTACATTTTGTCTCTTCTAGGTTCGGAATGAATATTTTGTCCTTCTCTTCAGAGGAAAACACGGCAATGCTGCAAATGAGCACTCAGATATATGAGTTTGAAATCTACTGCGGCTAAAATTAAGTGATTTTTTTGTTGAAAGCACTACAAGGATAGCAGTGCACTTTTAGCTCAAAAGGAGACGAGCTGTTCATGTAGAAATTTACCTCGATTTTTCACGTGCGTTGGATAGCAGCCCTATTTGTTGCCATTACCCCGACTCATAATTTGATCTGCGTTTACATAAATAATTAAATGACATGCAGCCTTATTTGTTGCTATTACCCTGACTCATAATTTGATCTGCGTTTACATAAATAATTAAATGACGAATTATACTTAAATCCGTCAATATTTACATTTAATTTTTCTTGAATAACATGCATTTTAGGTTATGATCAATAAATTTTCGTAGAATATTTTGTGTTAATAATATTTCAGAAGTAGAAATTTTCAATCGTTACCAAACGAATTTCTATTTGAAAAGCAGAAATTTTATCCTGTTATCAATCGCCTTTTTCTATTAAGAAATTAACTTCTGAAATAGAAGCAAAAAAATCAACTTCTACTTCTGAAATAGAATTAGAAAAATCAACCTCTGCTTTAAAAACCATTTCTGAAGCAGAAGTGTTACCGTGCACGCCTCTAAATAAGAATAATGGCTTCGACTTCGGGGATGATAATGCAATTTTTAGATATTTTCCAACGGCAAGATTCTAAGACCCAAAAAAAAAAAAAATAGCAAGACTCAAACAAGAAAACATATTGTACTAGTTTTCGAGTCATATTGCACGCTATATTTTCAGAAGAAGATAGTCGTCTTTTGGGGGAAAAACATATTGACCTCTGCAACCTATATAGAAATTGCCAAAAATATTTCTAAACCTCACGAATGCCACTTATCTCATAAACATTTTGATTTCGTCAATTGATTCTTAAACTTGTAATGTAATCCTTCTTACCAATGTATTTTCTTTTCTCTTTTTGCTTTTGTTCTGTTTTTTCACTGTTTACTTCCCAGAAGGGCCGACGGAAGTCGCTAAGGCTTTGTGAGCGAGGGCTTTGTGAGCAAGGGTTGCAGCCCTGCTGACCAGATCTGATCATGTAGGCCCTTCATCTGTGGGCAGCGAGGGCCACCAGCCATCGCTATGGCCTTGACAGCCCCCATTGGCCTTTCGTGAAGTGAACAGAGACTTTTTTTTAAAAAAAAAAACAAATAAAGGCATCACAAAAAAAAAAAATCCGAATATTTTATAATAAAAAAATTGCAAGAATTTTTCAATTACGTGAGATAAACAATTGTTCGCGTTTACTAACATTCAGAACTAGCCCAACTTCAGACTGATGTTTAATATACTCAACGGGAGGAGAATGTAACATATCATGATCAGGAAAATTATCCAATACTAGGTGGCAATCAAGGAAATGGAACGGATGTCCATTAGGGGACCATTTCCTATTTAATGATCTTAGTTTCTAAGTGGATTTGGGATGCGACAATTTTGACGACAATCATCATAAGAACGAATATATGCAAGAACAGATGGAAGAAAACAGACTGAGCAAAGGTACCACGCTAGAAAATTCCTCCACATTAAACCCATATTACTTTTGCAGGGACGTTACCAATGATGGAAAGGCAAGAACGAGACTATCTACATCGAAGCTAAACCATACCAGAACATGTAAAAAAACAGTATCCATATACTTACAGACAAGGGTTGAAATTCCTCAAAACGACGAACTAGAAACATCACCTTTCTTAAGCAGTGAATTGCATAGAAGCTTATTTAACATAAACTGCACCTCAATCGCAAACCTGTGAAAACTCGAAGCCTGACGTTAATACTAATCTCTTTCAGCCATAGCAACGAATAGGATCGTTGCAACCTTTATCAGCAGATTGTTTGAAACCAAAACGGCCTCCTTTAGCGAGATACTGCTGGTGGTATTCTTCTGCGCGGTAGAACTTCTTGGCAGGCAGAATTTCGGTGACTATGTTTCTGTTGAGGATTTCTGCTGCTGCTCCATGGATTCTCTAGCTGCTTTCTCCTGTTCCGGGGTGTAGTAATATATTCCTGACCTGTACTGAGTGCCCACATCATTCCCCTGCTCAATGCATCATTAACCAGTTAAAATCAGGGAGTCATACTTGTTATACATGCAAAATTGCCAGAATAAATGGTTCTAACTAGTAAATTAGCATTTCGTGCCCAACACTCCTCAAGACATAGCATTAAACAGAGCGGTATGGCACCATGTGATTCGTGCGCATCAATACTAATGAAGAGATAAGTGGGTAAGCAGACCGACACTATAGGTCAGAGAATACTCAGCCAAAGCAAAAGACATGCAGCCTTAAAAGTGGTAAAACTTGCGGAGATAATCTGGACATCAAAGGATCACAAACAGAACTTAGCAGTAACTACTTGTCAAACTCCTCAGCTGTCTTCGGACTAGCTTCAAAACATCAAACGCCTTCAAGCTGGTAGCTTGCTTCTCAAAGCACATCTTTAAGTGCTCTGGATGCCATAATCGACTGCATAGTTCACATGACTGTGAAACAGAGAGGAGAAAGTCCCATATTTAATCTATTGTCGTTTAGCAAGACAACAGTAGACAGACTCATCTAACCACCAGTACAGCATGTTTTCAGGTAAATCTTCTCACAAAACATGATTGCAAGCTTACTGCCAGAAGAGTGCGAAACATCACTAAAGTTTTGACATTGCTTTGACCAGAGGAGAAGCCCATAGAAGGGTCATGCTATAATCTTTGGTCATTAAACAAAGCATAAACCAGACTCATCGAAGGAGGAGCACAAAACCTTGTAGCTGAACTGGATAAGTGATCAGGTCGTTAAAGGAAACACAGACAACAGAGCCATCAAGAGCTGCGATGCCGAGCACAACAATTGCAGCATCACTATATCATGTATTCAGGAAGTAGAATGACCGTGGGTAAACACGTCGCTGTTTTCCACTAAGCGACAAAGCAAACGACCAGCACCCTGCAAACTCAGTCAGCGGCGAATTCAATCGCCGGACCAGCCCTCATAATCAGAGAACCAGAAATTATTCCACCTCCAATTCCATCTCAATAATCTACAAAACCTCATCGAAGGAAAAAAAAAAAAACAGGAAATTGTGGAAGCCCAATGAAATTCACCTGACGATTGAGGGTGGTGGGGTCGTGCCGAGCCCAGAAGATATCGAGAAGATTCTCGAAGCTGCACTCTTTGGGGTCATACTGGACCCTCACGACCTCCGAGTGGCCCGTCGTCCCGCTACACACGTCCTCGTAGGTCGGATTATGCAAGAGCCCCTGGGAGTAACCAACCTCGGTCTTGGACACGCCAGGTACTCTCTGGAAGGCCAATTCGACGCCCCAGAAACAACCCGCCCCGAATTGGGCGAACTGCTGACCCGGCGCCGGAAGGTCGTCGTCGGGACCCTGAGCGATCGAAGAGTCCATGGACGAGGGGTCGGGGGTCTTGGGCCCGAAGCCGAGCTTGTTGAGGATGTTCATGGGGGATTTGTGGGAGGAGACAAGCCGCGAGTGCCGGGGGAAAGAAGGCTTGGAGATGGAGAGGGGGAGTTTGGAGAGAGAAAGGAAAGGGTTGGGGAGAGAGAGAGTGGCGGAGGGTTTAGAAAGGGAGGAAGATACGAGAAGCAGAAGGGAAGAGGAAGAAGAAGATGCTCTGGAAAAGGAGGGGAGCATTGTGGTGGTCAAGAGGGTGACGTGTGGGGCTTAGTTATGCCGAGGTCGGGGATTGGAGAGAAATGCTTTCCTTACTGGTTTTGCTCTTCAATATTGCACCAATTTCCCCCTTTTCTTTTCTTTTTTTGTTTCATTTATCTGGTTTTGGTAATTTGGCGATTGGCTGTGCCGTGTCGTATTTAATAATGGAATCTCTTCTTTTTCTCCTTCGTACCTCTACGCTCTACTAGTATCTTCACCCCTAATTCCTTCGTCAATAAAATCGCATGCCTATTCGCGTTCAATTTATTTTCAAGAGTGAAAAACATGATGATTGCGGGATAAAAGCAAAAGTGTCTGCTTTGAGAAATGCAAACAATCAGAGATGGATCAAGTGTTGAGCTCTTTTTGCTTCTTATGGGTCAATGGATACCAAAGCGTGGAATTAGGGTAACAAATTCTTAATTAATTTTAGAAAAACACGGGTGTTTCCTCGCTAAGTTAACTTCTTTTCAGTTGAGTAGGAAGTCAACGAGGGTAGAAATTAGAGTCAATCCAATTGCATGGTTTTTCCTTTATCTTTAAAATCCTTTGGAAGCAAGGAACGGAGCCGGGGGAGAGACAGAGAGAGCCGCATGGGGAATTCTAAAACGTAACGTGGCGTCGTGGCCTACGCATGCGCCAATCACCGCATGTTGCCTGCAGCGCAAGAGAATGGTTGGTGGGAACCCACAGCTGCGACGTCGTTTCAAACTCTTTTTTTTCTTTTTCCCTCCTTGGCATGTGCAGGACGAGTTATCTGCATGTTACTTGCTGAAACGTTTCAAATATATCGAGCTTTAAAATAACTTCATCCGTATTGACTCGTGGAAGAGAACAGAGAGAGATTCTAGGGAGCATCAGAGAGTCGTGACCAGCCATCACAACTATGTCCTGATGCTACACAGACTGTTGGTAACTAAGCGAAACAGACCACTTGGTACACGTTCATGAAACAAACAGATGTTTCTGCTCGATAACATCGCCATCACCTTCATATGGGACAGCGAAATTTCGATTGAAGCATCACATCCATCCATGTCATAAACAGAAATACTGATGCCAGTTGGCACATTTGCGAAACAAAACTCCATCAAAGAACTCTCTTTTGCCCTCTCCTCTAATATAGGCAAAGTTAACAGCTGTAAAGTTGGGAATTTCCAATGTCGGAAAATGTCTGCCTCACCCTCCCCAGTACATTGCGCAATCATTCACGGGAACCATCGCATGTGAAATGCATAAAAATTTCAAAGAAAATCTAAAAACCACCTATACATGAACTTTTAAAGCCTGGCTGGAATATGCATTTGACATATAAGATAAAATGAAGAGCTCGGAATGAACGTTGCACCAAGACCACCATCAAACAACTAGATCAAAAAGACGGACCGTAATCAGTCCATGTAGAAGAGGACATATTCCGATCTCACCACAAATGACCACGGATAGTACTAGATCCGAGCCGACCGGTTAGTAGCTCCTACGATCGTATGACCTGTAGAACAAATTTATCTTCCCATACATTAGCAAATACGGACCAGACATTATGTACTCGACACGCCTCAAAAAACGGTTAGTCAAAGAGATCCTCATAACGGCGTTTTCAGCAAAAGGGCGCTCCAGTAATCAGCGACATTCCTATAATCCATTACACAGTATTTAAGCATTAAAAATTGGGTTCAAATAATGATGAAGAAAGTAGATATAATATTGATAGCAGCCATTACATTTAAATAGAACCCTTCTCTCAAATGTGTGATGGATCTCACCACCTGTACCCAAGCATAAGACACCACTAAAGAGCATAGAGTGATATGCTCTGCACAATGCTAATCTCAAATTATATTCTCCATAAGTAGAGAATAAGTCCAAGGTATATGAAATAACCATGCACTACCAAAAACCAAAAACTAGAAATATTAACGAATTCAATGAATTCGTGAATTACTTTCTAGTTTTGGTTGTGGTAGTGCATGTATTCATTTACCTTGGAACTTTCTCACTTATAGGAAGAATAATAGTTGAGATTCGCAGTGTGCAGAGCATATCACCCCTACTGCCTCTTTAGGATGTTTAGCTGGTACAGGTGGGTGAGATCATAGCACATTTGAGAGACGGGTTTCTATTTTAAAAGCGTAAGGCTGCTTCAATATTATAATCTACTTCTTCCTATTATTATGAACCAATTTTATGCTTAAAGACTGTGTAATGGATTATAGGAATGAAGCTGATTAGCGTGGCGCGCCCTTTTGCTGGAAACGCACGCTATTCGATCTCTGCCTAACCGTTTTTTGAGGGCGTTAGTCGAGTACATATAACTGGTCCCGTAGTTGATATGGTATGGGAACGATAAAAATGTTGTTACTACAGGTCAGACGGATCGTAGGAGTATAACGGTCGGCCTCGGATCCTAGTACTACCGTGGCAGTTTTGTGGTGGAGAGGGGAAGTATGTCTCTTCTACAGGACTGATGTACGTCGCTTTTTTGATCTTAGTTGTTGATTGGTGTTCTTGGATGCGCAAATTCATTCCGAAGCTCATGTATCTCGTGAGCAAAGCATATGACAGACAGGCTTTAAAAGGTTCAGTATAGTGGTTTTAGATTGGTCTTGCAATTTTATGCACTTTAATGCGATGGTTCCCAAGTGAATGATTGAGCAATTGAAACTGGGGGAGGGCTGAGGCAGACCATTTCCGACATTGAATTCCCACTTCTACAGCTGTTAACTTTGCCCTATATTAGAGGAGAGGAAAAGAAGATTCTTTGATGGAGTTGTTTCGGCAAATGATTGCCTACTGGAATCAGTATTCTTTTATGACATGGAATGGATGTGATGATGCTTCAATCGAAATTTCGCTGTGTTACCATATGGAAGGTGATGGCGATGTTATCGAGCAGAAAGCATCTGTTGGTTCATGAACGTGTACAAGTGGTCGTTTCGCTAGTTACAAGAAGGAACAGTCTGTGTATAGCATCAGGACATAGTTGTGATGGCGGTCGGCGGTCCTTGTGTCCCTCGAATTATCTCTGTTCTCTTCCGAGGTCCAATACGGATGAGTTAGTTAAAGCTCGATATATTTGAAACGGTTCTAGCAAGTAACAATGCAGCAAATCGTCCTGCACAGCCCAGGAGGGGAAAAGAAAAAAAAGAGTTTGGAAACGACGTTCGCAGCTGTGGGTTCCCGCCAACCCATTCTCTTGCGCTATGCAGGCAACATGCGGGGATGGCGCATGATGGTAGGGCCACGACGGCCTCTGTTACGTGTTTGAATTCCCATGCGGCTCTCTATGTCTCTCCCCCGCTCCGTTCCTGCTTCCAAAGGATTGTAAAGATAAAGGATAAACAAACCATGCAATTGGATTGGACTCTAATTTTACCATCCCCGGACTTCCTACTCATACTGAAAAGAGTTTACGTAGCGAGGAAACACCGTGTTTTCCTAAAATTAATTAAGAATTTGTCTACACATAATCTCCACGCTTTGGTATCCATGGAACCAAAGAAGCAAAAATGAGCTCAACAACTTGATCCATCTCGTGTTTGCAATTCTCAAAGAGGAACTTTTGCTTTTAATCAGCAATCATCATGGTTTTCTCTCTTGAAAATAAATTGAAAGGAATAGACCATGCGGTTTATTGGTGAGAATTAAGGGTGAAGGAGGCCAGTTAGAGTGTAGAGGCAAGGAAAAAAAAAAAAGAAGAATAAGAAATCCATTAGAAAATACGACACGGCACAGCCAATCGCCAACTTACAAAACCAGTAAATGAAACAAAAAAAATAAAGAAAAGGGGGAAATGGTGAATATTGAAGCGCCAAACCAGTAAGGAAAGCATTTCTCTCCAATACCGACCTCGGCATAACTAGCCCCAACACTGGCACCCTCTGACCACAAAATGCTCCCTCCGTTTTCCAAGAGCATCTTCTTCTTCCTTTTCCTCTGCTTCTCGTATCTTCCTCCCTTCTACAACCTCTCGCCACGCTCTCCGCATCCCCAACCCTTTCCTTTCTCTCTCCAAAACTCCACATCTCCATCTCCAAGGCCTCTTGCCCCGGCACTCGCGGCTTGTGCCGCCCACAAACCCCATGAATCATCCTCAACAAGTCGGCTTCGGGCCTCAGACACCCAGACCCACGTCATGGACTCTTCGATCGCTCGGGTCCCGACGACGACTTCCGGCGCCGGGGGTCAGCAGGTCGGTGATCCAATCGGGGCGGGTTGTTTTGGGGCGTCGGAATTGGCCTCCCGAGAGTACGGGCTTGTGTCCAAGACAGAGGTGGTACTCCAGGGGAGTTCTGCATTATCCGACTAGAGGAATAACGTGTTGTGAGCGGGACGCCGGCGACCGTAGGCGTGAGGGTCATTAGGACGCCAAAAGAGGCGCTTCGAGAACTTCTCGATGTCTTCGGCTCGGGCACGACCCCACCACACTCAATCTCAGGGGAATTTCATGGGCTCCACAAGTTCCTGTTTCTTTTATGTTTCCTTCGACTGAGATTTGTAGAGTATTGAGATGGAATTGGGGTGGAATATTATGCGTTCTCTGATTAGAGGGTGGGCCGGCGATTGAATCTCGTGACCGAGGTCGCAGGGTGCGTGTCGTTGCTTTGTCGCTAGTGGAAAACAGCGACGTGTTTACCCACGAGTTCATCTACTTCCGAATAAACGATTATGTGATTGGCTTGCAATGTTGATTCGCATCGAAGCTCTGATGGCTCTGTGCTGGGTCCTTGAACACCTGAGCACTTATACAGTCAGCTACAAGGTTTTGCTCCTCCTTCGATGAGTCTGGTTTATGCTGTGTTAAGACCAAAGATTTTTAGCAGGCCACGTCTACGGGCTTTCTCTGGTCAAAGCAATGTTAAAACTTTAGGATTTTTCGCACTCTTCTGGCAGTAAGCTTACAATCATGTTTGTGAGAAGATTTACCTGGAAAAAACATGCTGTACTGATGGTATGTTAGAGTCTTTTACTTCTGCCAAAAGACAAATGGATTAGAAATGAGACTCATCCTCTAGTTTCACAGTCTGAACTATGCAGTCGATTAGACATCCCAGAGATAAAGATGGCTTGAGAACAAGCTACCGCCTTTAAGGCGTTTTACTTTTGAATGTCCGAATACAGCGAGGGGTTTGAATAAGAGTAGTGCTAAGTTCTTGTTTGTGCTCCCTCTGATTCAGATTAGCACGCAAGTTT